>BMAO01006614.1:0-157945 GCA_019973975.1 Trichonephila clavata
AAGGGGTGGTGGAAAACACCGCGCTATTTAAATTCAAAAAATATTTCTAACTCCAAATCAAACTTAGTCGCTATGCAATCACATTCGCTTTTAAGTTACTTAGGCTTCTGGCAACCGGTACTGTGAAAAGTCATTGATGTTGAAAATTATTTACAAACAGAGGGACTAAATACCCATCAATGTGCTAAAAAAATACGTGCTTTGCAGACCGTATTAGAAGCAAAACGAAAGGAATTTGTGGATGACGCTTTAATATATGCTAAAAGTTTATGTGTTAAAAGTTGAAATTTCTTTTGAACCCCCAAGACGAATCAGGAGAAAGCATAGATTTGACGACGGTAGTAAAGTTGTTTCGTTATCGTACGAAGGTGACTTGAGGCGAACAATGTTTTTTTCAATAGACAGAGTAACTGCAGAAATTCGAGAAAGATTCCAACTGCTGCAGAATCTAGAGCAAAAATATGCTTTTTTAACGCCTGAAGTGATATTGAGCATGGACGAACTTAACTTAGATCAAGTTCCTCAAGATATTGATAAAGAAGAATTCCAACTTGAGCGTGTACGTCTACAAACTTTTGTAGCTACAACAGACGCAGTCCGCGTAAAAAAGAACTCATTAGGTCCAGCTCTATATATATACTGGGTCCTTATACCAAACGGTATACAATCCTTATACCAAAAAATCAATTTCTTAAAATTTTTTACTGCCTCTCTGTGTGTTACGGCTAATCTCTGAAACGGCTAGACTGATTTTAAAAATTCTTTCCCCAATGAAAAGCTACATTATCAGCAAGTAACATAGGGTATATTTTATCCCCGTATTCCTACGGGAACTACACGAGTAAAACCATGGGGCGTTTACTAAACCCCGTTAAGTTGGTGCAAGATTATTCATTTGGTCGATACCGGAAATTTTAATACAAATTTTCTCACGTTTGTAACAAATAACTAAAACAAAGTGTAATTTAACATCTTCACTAAAAACAATTTTTTGAATAGTTTTTTTATTAAATGTCAAACTTATTCTTTGAGAAATATCGCCAAGTTGGGTAAACAATTCTCTATTCCAACGATACCAGAAATTTAAATGCAAATTTTCTCCCATTTTTTAAAGAGAGAAACGACATAAAGTTTTAGCAAATTGCGTGATATTGAAAGCTCTATGGAAAAAAATTGACAGTTTCATAAAAAGTTTTGATTTATCGAATATTTAATACTTGGAATTTTTTTAGAACTAATTCCAATATAAGGCCATATTTTGCACAACATTTTTCACTTATTCTGAACATAGATATTTTATATGGAGGTATTACTATGAAGATATACTAGATACTACTATAGAGGAAGCCATACAATGTCAATTGCCGAATAAAATTGGGGAACTTTACGCAATACTTACATCATCTTGCGGCTTTTCTAATCCTTCAAGCCCTTTGGAATAAGTACAAAGAGTACATGGCGGAAGATATTTTGCGACGACTGCAGCAAGTACAAACAGATATGCCTTTCCATGAACACATCTACAACGAAACGCTAATAATAATTGAAAATAAGGTTTTCGCAATGGTTGGGAAGAAACTATAATATTTTGGAATGATTAGTCCTCGGCAAGTCGATGGAAATTACTTCAATAATGAAATTGCTCGAATATTAGACTACGTTTTTATAGCATCAAGTACCAGAATAAATCCCTCAATTAACTCCAGAATAAAGTCATATTTTCCATTAAGTGTTACATAAAATAGAATCCGGCAGTGGTGCACTCTTTTTCTCGAAGTCCCTGGAGAAACAGTAAAAACGTTTTTGCTAAACTTATTATTAATGTCCGTCAGAAAAAATCAGCAGATAGCAGTTGGTGTGGCTTCTTCTGGTATAGCCGAGAAACTACTGACCCTCGGTCGTACTGCACATTCAGTTTTAAAATTACCGTTTAATATTGCACATAAAGGTTCGCTCATCTGCAATTTCAGCAAAAATAGCTTTTAAAGACATCAAAGCGAGCGAAGCCGCGGGTAAAAGCTAGTTATTACCAAAACTCTATAAAAACAATTAAGAAACAATATCAAACTGCTTGGCATAAATTTATCTTCGAAGAACAACGGGTATGAAAAGTGTTAAACGAAGAAAATGGTATTTAATATGTTTCTAAATCAACACCTCGATTTAAGAATTATTCGGAAATTCAGATACTGACTTCGAGGATTTATATGACTTTTTTTTAATAAAAATTTGTCGTGACTGAAAGCCACCCCTTACACTACTAACTCTCTGTCTATCTGAAAATACTACCGGATGTGTAGGCGGACTTAAATGATCAGAAGACATAATTGCAAATCAAATAGATTTATTGATTCTAATCAGCACATAAGTTTAGACACACACAATTCCATTAAGAAAAACAAATAAGAGTGGAGTACGAAACGGGGAATCACTACTAGCGGAATATTCAGAACGTCAACTGAATCTAGGAAAGCTTAAATGCGCACAAGTACAGCTACGCCACGTACGAATATTCGCAATATCTTAAATAAAATCAGTGACCTTATATTTTACATCGGCTGTTCCTTCGTGATGATTTCTGCCTTTTTAATGGCTGGTAGAATGGTAGAAGAATCCACGCTCTCTGTAATAAGGATTTTCCTATATTCAATCCACTTCTACTCGCATAGCTTCACACGTAACAGGCTATCTACGACTGTCAACAACTTCGTGCTGACGTCTTGATCTTTAATTCACTTAACTTCACTCTTCCTATCACTTAACTTTCTTAACTCGTGAAACCCGAACTTATATAATATATCTTATTTGCATAAATCATGCCTGGCTCTCGGTGAAGATTGGTTGAAATGAATAAATTATCTTTAGGAAAATAGAGGAGGTTAGTTAAAGACCGTATAGATCCGTCACAAGTTTCATTCAAAACACCCAGAACGTTAAGTGGTTAAAATAACTTGTGCATGGATAGCGGAAAATGTTTAAAAAATCTGTTTTTCTTCAACTACGCTTTTCCCGAGATTAGCGGATCATTATATAAACCTAACCCCTTATTTTAACAATAAAAAAAGCTCAAAAACTTTCTGCTTCCGCACAGAAATATACATAGATTTACATACATAGAGGACATTCCATGAACATTTAATTAGTGCAAATAAAATATACCTAAATGAGAGAGATGGATCTGCTGCAAAATGCTCTAATGTTATTTATCGCGAATAAATCTTCCTTTAAATTTATAAAAATACCTTTTATTGTTAATCCATTTTAATTAATAATCTTACCTTCTGCTACAATAACAAAATGCTAGTTTCAAAACTAAGTATTAAAAAAAACTTTATTTCAAAATCGTCTGAAAAAAAAATCTCTTTTTGAACAGAAAACAAATTTTAAACAAGATTATCATTAAGAGGAACACTTAAAATATTTCCTAAGTTAATATTCCTAGCCCTAACGCATATACTAATGAAAAAGATTATTATTGAATACACACGTTTTTTTCGGTAGATTTAATTATGTATTAATGAATTAAAAATTCAGAATAAATATAAGGAAAGAAATAATAATTATAAGAATAAATATAAAAAGATAAAAGAGTTAAAAATAGTTATACAGTAGAATTTCAATGAACACATAGTATATACAAATAAAATCGCATAAGACGATATACACTGGACCCCAAAAGTGTTCGTACACTTGAAATTTCCTATAAAATTTAAGGTTTTCGACTAATAAAAATTAATATATTGGAATAGTAATTTTTTAATGATATCTGCAACTTGTTCTTAATAGAATGACAAAATTGCTTTTTTAAAAATGATAATACTATTATTTTTAAAAATTAATAATCAAAAAGCTATTGAAAAATTACACCACAAAAGTCTTCGTACACCTAACAAAAATCTCAACTTAGTTTTCAATATTGTATTTCTTTCTTACTTTAGTACTTAGTAGGATATCTTTTAGTGTCCACAATAACTTTTAAATGTTTTGGTATAGATTTAAATTTCAGTTTAAAATATCTAAATAGAGCTGATGATTCACAATACCATCAAAAAATACCAAATTACCTAATTTTGAGGCCGATTTACACCTCCACGCAAGAACACTTCAATTTCCATGGTTCATTGATCCAATTTGATTCTTGGGATTAAGTTTCAGAAAACTCAAAATTGACAGCAAATTGATTGGGATGAAATAAAATTAAACATTTTTGGTTCTGATGGGCATATAATAGTTTGAAAATGAAAAAGTGAGGAATTTAATCCCATGAATTTATGTGGAACCAGAACTCCTCCACATTCATGCTGAAGCATGGAGATGAAGAAGTTCTTGCGTGGAGGTGTAAATCGGCTTCAAAATTAGGTAATTTGGTATTTTTTGATGGTATTGTGAATCATCAGCTCTATTTAAATATTTTAAAGTGAAATTTTAAATTATCCGGCGAAAATTTGGATATAGGAGACTACTTCATTTTTTAACACTATAATGACGCCAAGCGCTCTGCTCTCAATGTACGCCACTGATGTCTCTATAACTGTTCAAAATTCTGAAAAAACCTCCTCAATCAGTTTATTTAGCCCAGTAGAACATATTTGGGGAGAATTTGATTTAAAAAAAAAAGAAAACATGACATAATGGGAAGTAAAAATAATAATAACATAAGCATGGAGGAAAACCGATGCAGAAATTACAAAAAACTGATTAAATCTATAAGAAAACATTTAAAAGTTATTGTGAACACTAAAAGATATCCTACTAAGTACTAAATTAAGAAAGAAATACAATATTTAAAGCTAAGTTGAGATTTTTGTTAGGTGTACGAAGACTTTTGTGGCGTAATTTTTCAATAGCTTTTTGATTATTAATTTTTAAAAATAATAGTTATATCATTTTTAAAAAAATAATTATGTCATTATATTAAGAACAAGTTCCAGATATCATAAAAAAATTCCAATTCCAATATATTAATTTTTATTAGTCGAAAACATTATTGTTGATCTTTGAGTTTCGAATATCTTCAAACTTATTCTCTTGATAATTCGGGTTGATGAATTTAACTGTGAATTAAAAAGCAAAGCAACACACTGTGTTCATTTGATTTTGTACTAGTGATTTGAACTTTGAATGCAAATTTCCTATAATATTACCTTGTAATCATAAATTAACGAATTTAATTGTAGAATATTTTCACTTAAAACATTTTTATCTAGGTCCACAGGCCTTACTATATCAAGTGAGACAGAGATTTTGGCCTCTTAGAGGACGTAATGTATGTAGAAAAATAGTACATGATTGTCTTGTATGTTTTAAAGTGAACCCTATAACTTTTGAACAAATAATGGGCAATTTGCCTAAAGAAAGAGTTAGGGAAAATTTTCCTTTTTGTTGCAGAGGCGTTGACTTCATTGGACCTTTTTGGATCAAGAGTAATAAACGGCGTAAATGTAGTTTGTATAAGACATACGTTTCGATTTTTGTGTGTTTTGTCACTAAAGCTGTACATTTTGAATTAGTGTCAGATTTAACAACTCAGGCATTTATTGCCTCATTAAAGAGATTTATTGCTAGAAGAGGAAGACCCTCTCTATATATAATATTTTCTGATAATGGTAAAACATTTATAGGAGCTAATGCCGAACTTAAGAGATTGTACAATTTAGTGATAAATCCTGATTCTGAATTGGCTGGTTTCTTAGTAGGTGAAAATATAAATTGGAAATTTCTCCCTCCCAGAGCACCAAACTTTGGTGGCTTATGGGAAGCTGGCGTAAAGTCGTTTAAATTCCATTTTAAACGTGAGGTAGCCAATTCTAGATTTACTTATGAGGAGTTTCTAACCATTATGAGAGACTCAAATTGAGGGAATTTTGAATTCCCGTCCTCTCACACCTTTGTCAACGGATATAGATGATTTGTCGATTTTGACTCCGGCACACTTTTTGATTGAAAGACCAATTACTTCCATTAGTGAACCAAAAATATAATGCATATAGAAACTAATAGATTAAACATATATCAGATTAACAAAAATTGTGCAGTCTATATGGAAAAGGTGGAGTAATAATTACTTAAGTAATCTCAAACAGTGGTGAAACAACCTAAGTAGAAATTTGAAATAGACGACGCTAGAGTGGGTGATTTAGTCCTTATTAAAGAGGATAACTTAGCAGTCAATAAATGGCTAATGGGCAGATTGATCGAGGTATTTCCTGGAAAGGATAACAGAATTAGGGTTGTAACGATCAAGACTCAATATGGTTTAGTCAAAAGACCTATTTCTAAAATTTGTATTTTGCCCATGAGAGAATGAATTTCTTTCACTTGTGTTACAATATTTTACTTATTTTTTAAGTTGTAATTAATTATTTAGTATTGTGTGTATTTTTAGTGAATTATTTTTGATTTATAATTATTATAATAGTGTTCAATTTTTTTTAATTATTGTAAAAATCCATGAAACTTATTGAATGTTGTAACATTGCAATGCCGGCCGGAACTGATGAAAGGATATCCCTTTCCGGATAATCTTTCGTTGCTAAAAACGTCGGTCCATTCCACCACAATGAGTTGTTGTGCAGAATCGACGGGTCGAGACCTCCGGACACGAGATCAGCTGGGTTTTGTTCCGAAGAAACATGATGCCACTGCTCTGCATTAGTCAGATGCTGGATTGTGGCAACTCTATTTGCCACGAAGGTTTTAAGCAAGTTAGGTTCCTTTTGGATCCATGCCAAAACAATGGTTGAGTCACTCCACAGGTATACGGGAGGTGTATTCCTTTGTAAGGCAGTCTCAACTCTTTTCATCAGCATGGCAAGAAGAACGGCGGCACACAACTCGAGTCGCGGCATGGTGACACTCTTCACCGGTGCTACTCTGCTTTTGCTTGTAACAAGCTTCACCTTTATTGCGCCATTCGGCGATTGAGAACGGGAATATATCACTGCTCCGTAACATTTCTCTGAAGCATCAGCAAAACCGTGAAGCTCAATTCTTGTCGCTTGAGGATGCACAATACATCTACCAATGCAGATACTGCTTATACTGTTGAAGTCCTCAAGGAACCGATGCCACTCTTTGGCTCTCTCAGAAGGCAACTCGTCGATCCAATCGATTTTGAGACTCCAAAGACTCTGCATGAAAATCTTGGCTCTTGCTACTACCGGACCCAATAGTCCTAATGGATCGAAAAGCCTAGCTATTGTCGAAAGGACACATCTCTTTGTGTAGGAGTCCTTTAATTCCACTGTGATTTTGAAAACAAAACAGTCCTCTTGTGACTTCCAGGACACTCCCAACGTCTTGGTCTCGATGGGATTCTCGAACTCATAATCTCCACTGATGTTTGAAGCTAGTTCAGGATGGCTACAACCCCACTTGTGCAATTGCATTCCTCCTTTTTCCAAAATGCCGGAAAGTGGTTTCTTCAAGGCCTTGGCTTCCATCAAAGATGATGCGCCGCAAAGAACGTCGTCCTTATAGAAATTCTCTCTAAGAACAGGTGCAGCCAAAGGAAAGCTCTTCATCTCTTGATAACTGCAGCAAAGTTCTCGTTGCTAAAAAGGGAGCACTCACAGTGCCATATGTCACGGTTTTCATCTCAAAGGTTTTCACCGGATCATCTGGACTTTCCTTCCACAAAATTCTGAGCAACGGCTGTTGGCTCTCATGGATGCGTATCATTCGGTACATCATCTTCACATCTGCCGTGAATGCGTAAGAATGCTCTCTAAATTTAATCATGATTGTAAACAGGTCATTTTGAACCAGTCCTCCATTATATTGGATTGAATTCAGCGATAACCCATTACTTGTAGGATTGGAAGCATTAAAGACTACCCTCAACTTGGTAGTACTTTTTTCGGGTCTATAGACGCTATGATGAGGTAAGAAATATCTCATCTTAAAATTATTTTCTTCTACCTTCACTTCTTTCATATGTCCCAATTGTTCATATTCTTGCATGAATTCTCTATACAATTTTAGATATTGTGGATCCCTTTCCAATCTAAGCCACAATGCATTTAATCATTTGAGAGCGATGCCCCTGGAATTCCCTAAGCAATTTGGATCACCCTTAAGGAGCATTTTAACTATATACCGTCCCTCCTCGTCTCTTTAATGTATTTTCATAAAGTGTTCCTCACATAAACAAGCCTCATTACTTTTTGTTTGCACTATCTCCCCATTTTCTACTTCCCAAAAATATTTCAGCGTTTTATTTAAATCCTCGTCCCTAACTAAACCGCAATGAACTTTAGTTTCATTAAATGAATCTATATTACCACTTACAACGTAACCAAAAACCGTGTTTTGTAAAATTAGATCTGAATTTTTTATCTTAAATTTTTCCGGTCTCAACAGTTCAAAAAATATTTCTGCACCTAACAACATGTCTATTTCATCTGGAATATTAAAACGATCATCAGCTAACTCCACTATATCTGAAAAATTAACATTAGTATTAAACGTATTACTTGGAATAAAATCTGTGATTTTCTTAACTACTAACATATTTAAATCCTTCACAAATGTATTATTTTTATTTGAAATTGTCGTTTTAACGCAACCGTTAACAATCATAGATGCATCATTTAAGCATGAGATCAAAGTATTAATCTTCTCACTTTTCAGTTGTAATTTATTGGCGCACTCATTAGTTATAAGACAAACCATACTGCCTCCATCTAACAAACACCTACATTCATGCCAATTCGTATATTTATCTTTAATTAATACGCGAGCAGAACTTAGTACGCATCTTTTAATTTTGTTATAACTAAATGTAGTCGCCACGATTTCTTGCTTGTTTATATTTGAATTAGGAACGAATGGAGGGGCAGAAGAATTAAAAGATATTGTTTGCGATCTCTCTTCAAGGACCGAAGGAGACCCGATTTGGGGAATTGGGATATATATCCTTTATTTCTCTTTGAAAATGAAGCAATTTATTATGCGGCTTCTTACAAATTATGCAATTTCTAGAGCGACATTGTTTTACACAACATTCCTGGGGATAGACATTTAAAGCACATTTTATTGTTTTTAACAAAATCTACTCTTTCATTTATCGAAAAACCTTTAAACTGAGGGCAAAATTGCACACAAAGCATGGACTTCATTTTTACACAACACACATTTTTCACTCTTTATTTCAGAAAAAAATACGCTCGAAACTCCTCTCTGATTTCGCGAGCTGTTATATCTCTGTTGTTTATTGAACTCAAATCGTTTATTTTCATTTCCAGTGAAGGACCTGGAAAATGTATTAGACTCGCTTTTTATTTTACCTTTAGAAGATAAATAAATATCACATTCTCGCCCTAACTCGTGGTGTTTAAAAAATGTTTCTCCTTGTTTTACATTAATATGAGTCAATAATTCTCTGTCAAGAGTGCTCATCATTTTATCCGCAACAATTACTTCACATACTGACTTAAATTCATTAACATTTCGTAACTGACAGTAATACTCAAATGTTGCACTTAACCTAGACGCAAATTAAACATAACTCTCTGAATTTAATTTTTGAGTTTTACGAAAATTATTATAGCATTCTTGCGGTGTAGGCTGAAATTCTTTCAAAACTAAATTTTTTAGTTTTTCATAACTGCGCAATTCTTCCTCTGACACATAAATCATTAAGTTATTCGCTCTCTCTCCTAAGATATTTAAAAGAATTTCCGATTTCCATTCTTCGGGAACCTCTTTCGTTTTGAATGCTTTCTCTAATGACTGAAAAAATAAAGTATATGACTCAACACACGAGGGTACAGAGATTGTAATTTTTTTTACACTTTTTATTAGCTTTTCGATACTAATATTGTTACATGTTTCGGTGGCGCTCACTGTTGAAGGTGAAGAATCATGTGTTAAATATTTCCGAATATTAGCAAGCTCTAATTGCTTCTCTAACTGCGCTAACTTAATTTTCCCTAACTCTAAATTTGCTTCACTTTCTGACCGCTTATGCGCTAATTTATTTTTTCTAACTCTAAATTTAATTCACTCTCAGATTTTTTAATTCTCGTTTTTCTACAGCATAGTCAATAATAGTTTTAACTAATTCTGTGTCTGTATTATACACTTCACTACTTTCAATTAAAATTTTCAAATCAAGAACTTTTGCATTATCTGGCACAGTTAGTTTTAATTCCTCCGCGACAAGTTTTAACTCGTCTTTCTTCAACTTAGCAATAAAAGATATAATTAAAATAATTAAAATTCTCACAAAAATTCAAAGAACATTGTTCTCACCTCACATCACTGGCTGCCGAACTTGGCTGTTTACACAAATCACTGTTTGCCGCACTTGGCTTTTCACTTAGTCTTTTTTTTAATCCATAGGTTAATCCATTAGCTCTTCTCCGGCTCGATGGACCAATATTTACTTCGATAGCTCTAACACTTAAGTGGACTCAAGAGTCTCTAACACATATTGTTCATGCCACAGTTTTCTTGTGGACTATAGCGTTTATTAATTACTCATAACTTCTTCTTCATACACATCTCGATAGATGCGCATGCGCAGTTGGGCTTGCGCAATCACGGGTGTTTAGTTTTTATTATTCGATTTGGGAAACTCCAGTGGATGCCGCTTAAACTGGACTTTTTAGAAAATAAATCTCAATGTCATATAGTTTCATTGTCACATTTTTTTCCCTAGAGCTTCTAATTACCAACCAAATTTTGTTTTTTTTTCCGTTCAAACATTAACTCATTAAGAAAGTGTCTTTTCTGATTTTCAAATGCTTTATTTATGACACACACACAATTTAAGAAACACCTTTCAAAAGATTTAAAATTTAATTTGGGGTACGAGAAGCTAATTTCGAAACCATAGTTTACTCCCACTGATCAAAATACAGCAGAACGTCGTTTATCCGAATATATTGGGACCGGACACCTTTCGGATATGTGATTTTTCGGATAAACGAAAACCGAATGCGATTCATGCAGTATATGAAACCGGACAATATACAAATATTAAAAATCATCACATGCGGGAAACGTGCTTGAAGAACATGCAAAATAGGTGCAAAATGTTGCAATTTTACCTTTATTGTAGAAAATAAGCGCATATTTTTTACTGTACCATTGTACTCCTTCGTTTTTTCGCTGCTATGATCTCTTGAGCAGTAGTAGTTGAGAAGGACAGCACTCTGTTGTTCGTACCACTCAATACCTGTCTCTCACGCAGGAAACGCGTTAGCATTTGATGAACCGTTGCTACTTTCGTTGTTGTTGTCCTCGTCTTCATCGTCAACAGGGTCGGACTCTTCTAGCACGGAAATCCCAATCTCGTCAACAAGTAGCATTAGAAATCCACAGTCTTCTGCATCGCATGCCCCATCCAGGTTTCTACATCAACAAAAGAGCATGTATACACCCCCTCACTTAGAAACAAACTGACTTAATATTATGCACAGATGTTTACCAAATTCTACAGCTGAAATCCCCCAAAAATTCCTTACCTTGGATTTTTCCCGTCACTTTTGGCCTCACGCGAAACAACTGTTGAGCATTGCGCTGTTCGAAAACGTATCCGGACGAAAGTCCGGATATTTGGCGCTCCAGATAATAAGCGTTTGGATAAACAACGTTTTACATTAAATAGAATGGTAATTTAAATGATTCATTCTTTAAATAAAAATGGTAATAAAGCGATTAAAATTTACCATAAATAGTTATATGCTTTTAAAATTGGTCACACTAATTAGGAATCCACCTGTACAAAGAATAATGTACTAGCTCTTATGTTGGTCTTAAAATTGTCTTCACTAATTCTAAAAAAAAATTCCTCGTAGAAAATTTTTTTTCAACACCAGTATTATATTCCGTCTCCGCTATTCTACAGATAGTAACGTATCATATTACACTACTCATTTTAATCTGAGAATGTTTATATTTTTTCTGATAGAAAATATGTTTCACGTATTTGCATTGCCCACACAGTAATACTAAATTTATTTTCTCTTCATTCCTTCTTTACGAAATGTTTCTAAATTTAAAAAAAAAAAAAAAACCTTTATAAGCGAATGCATAAATTTCAACTTTGTGAAGTTTTTGAAAATTGAGAAATTTTCTTGTATGATGTCCTTGTTTAGCTCAGACTTATTTTAAATTTGTCGAAGGCAGTATTAAGGCGTGAGATGTTATACTTGATGCTTAAGGTATCCGACTACTTGCAACAACTTTTTCTTAAAAAAAAGGAGATATGGGAATTTTTTTGTGGTTTTTAGATTTGCTTAGTACATTTTAAAAAAAATATGCTAAAATTAAGAATAGAAAAGGAGATTATTATTACTAAAATGGGAAAAATGGGTAAAAATTGACAAAAAATAACATAAACGCTGTCCATTCTGTACCAAAAGTTTATGAACAAGTTTTCAATTCTGTGTTGCTTGCTATTCAATTTTGAAATGACCTTCAGGATAAGAGATATTTTAATTTTTACAAAAGCACTAGAGCACTTTATCTTAGTTATTACATGAAAATGCTTTAAAAACAGTGATTATATTAACATAAGGGACTGTAAATTCTGTAATAAAACGGTGATTGATAAATATGAAGGTTAACACACTTTTACTATTATACAGAACACACACACAAAATTTCAGTTTACTATTTTCAAAACTTTGATCGCTGACCCCGTTTGAGCATTTAAAAAAACACACACTGATTTCGAGTAAAATGCGTTTTAATGTATGACATCTTGTTTAAAGAGAACATAGATATCTGCTTTTACTGAAACACTTGTAGTTTTTGTTCTAGAGAACGAAAATAACAAACTTGGTATTTTTATAAAGCTAATAATATGGCCTGAAAAATAAAATCATAAAAAAAATGTGTCAAATTTAGGCAAAATTCACAGTTTTAGGGCAGTTGGATACCTTAATTTGATCTATCAACCTGTCAGTTCACTGACCGATATAGACGACGATTGGACTGAACATTGGATTGTGAGACAGTTATTCAAAAATTTAACAAATGAACAAATAAATATTTTGTACCACTTTTTTTCAAATAAAAAACACATATATATACTTTAAGAATCCAAACGACACTCGTACTCGTCACGTAATTAGCTAATTGTGATTGAAGCACTTTGCTGCAAGCATTGTGCAAGTATAAGGAAGGAAAGAATGAAGGAAAGAAAGAAAGGAATGAATCGTATTAGTATGGCGGATACATTTTGCTTCTCGATTAATGTCGTAATCACTTAGTCTGCGATAGTCATTTTAAACAAGCGTGAGATTAATGAAAAATTAGTATGGTAATACAGAGAAAGCTTGGTGCCGCATTTTGGCTTGATTGCCATTTTCGAATACCTTGAAATTAAAGTGAAGCATGTATTATAGAGAAACTAGAAGCACATTTTGTGAACCAAAGGATTTAAAGTAATATTATAAAGTCATACCTCCTTACACATTCTTTTTGCTATCTATTATATTTGATTATACATTGATTTACTATTGAAATAAATTTTCAGTATTGATAATTCATAAGTTAAATTTATTTAAAGTAAATTTTGAGGAATATAAATGTTTTGAATGGATGCTCACAGGAGTTAGTTATTGTAAGAAGTTTTTTAAATTTTTTAATGGACTGCGGATTGGTGTTTTAACATTGCAGACTTAGTTTACATTTAAATTTTTGAGGTGGAAAGAATACTTCCCAAGGAATCATTCCCCGTCATAAACGAAATTAAATTTCATAGTGGTTATTTGGCAAGAAAAGATGAGAAACATGTTTCAACGCACAAGGGGACATCACATTCTGCACACATGTAGCGGGTCCTCTTTTTTTGTCCCTTGGTTAACAATCTTTGGCATATGATTTCCCCCACTGGCTAAGCGCCCAACCGGAATCACACACTTCTTTGCTTGGAAGTTAATAAGAGGTCATTTTCTTAAGGAATACCCTTCTATCATGGGCGTTGAATGGGCGTTGTAATGTGGACATCTGGACTGTGAAACAGTTCTCAGTCCCATATCGTGGTTGACTTTGATGCTGGGCATGACGATGGTGGGGTTTTTCTTTCTGCTTAACAGGAATCATGGCTATTGGCTGAGACGATGGCATCCTGGAGGCGTGAGAATGATTCTTCATCTGACTGCTGTAGAGATGAATTTTTTTTGGCATGGGTGAGAGCTTATAGCTTGCTCTCTGATGGGTCGGTGGTAGCGTGAACATAGACTTCTACTGGCTGCCCTGGGGGCTGGGAATAGAGAAAGTGGGAGGTGCTTGTCCAGTGGGGTAAGTAAAATTTAATTTGAGGAAGTTAATAAGGAAAAATGGTAAATGAAATTACTGAGATGCAATAATAAAAAATATTGCGAGAATAAAAACAATTAAGAGGGGGGGGGGTTTAAGAATCGAGAAGTATTCTTCTCGGTCTTTTGGTATTCATATTGAGATCGTATGTGATTAATTAAGCATATTATCGTTATTTGTATCTGGAAGAGCATTAAATAAGTTAATTACAATTTTCTGAATTCGAGATTTAAAGCTGCTGATTTTTACGGCATTCCGTATGTCGTCATTACGCATATATCTTGTGGCTCTGACAATCATACGTATGTAAGAATTTTATACAGTATCTAGAATTTTAATATTGGTTTTAGCAGCATATCCCCAGACTGGACAAGTATAAGCGATAATGGGACGCATAACGGCTGTATAGAGAATCCTTCTATCAGTTGACGATCTAATGTTATACGCCTTGGCCTTCAAAAGAATAATCAGTGCCATAGGTAACTGTTTAACAAACTAAATATAGTAATTTTTCCAATATACAAATTGTACAGGGCTTTTTTTATGTTGCTAGAAGACCTTTGTGCCAAGTAGAAATAAATAACTCGAAGTAGGTTTGAGAGAGTTTCTGTTCTTTTTTCCTATTCCTGTAAGTATCTTCACGATTAAATTTTAAAAAAATTGTATTCACCACTATTTTTTAAATAAATGGACACTCATATGACTATTAAAAGAAGCGGTAGATATTCCATTTAGAAAAACATGTATTCAAGACTTCAACCTTTCTGTTAATCAGAGCAATCATGACGAGGCGAAAGCAGCAGCGTCCCATACAACTTGAAAAACCTGAAGAGAGTGCATCTTCTCTGCAAAATGCCGACAGACACGCGAACTTTCCCCTTCGCAACACCGTAATGAACAGATAAGAAGGCAACTGCTCCATGGAGCAGGCGAACGGAGATGACATCTCCGAACCCAACGATCCACCGGCGGATGCTACTTCCCTGCCTCCAAACGTGCACTGCGCACGTATTCGAACCCTACAAAAGTCAATAAGACAAGCTGAATCCAATGTACGCTTTCAACAAGAGCTGATTGACGTAGAAGCTTTCGATCAACGTGACACTGATGCAGCACAGTTGCAGTCATACATCCAAGCCAAAGGGGCGGCGGAGCTCGACTACAACATGAAGATGGGTGAGTTAAAGCTTTACTTTCCTTGCCCAGTAAAAAACTGCAGCCATAACTCGACAAACGGTTTAAATGCTACCCGTTCTTTGAAAAAGAGAGCAGCAGAGTCCTGCATCCTCCCTGCCACTTTAAATCCCCAACTTAGGGAGACTACCTCCAAAAGGCCCAAACCAAATGAAACCGAAAATAAAAATCAAACGGCTAAAGAGTTGCCTGAAAACACCATAGCTTTAAATAACCCCTTCAGTGCTGCAAATATCGAAGAAAATAAAATGGAAGTCGTCGACTCAGACCTCAACCAAGCCCCCGGCGAAAATCGACCCAAACGCAAAGTTAAACTAATTATGCTCCGTTATAAAACAAATTACAACCTGGTTCTTAAAGAATTAAATGAAAAATACTCAAACTCCATCATCAAGCTAATAGGAGAATACATAAGAATTACCCCAATGTCTGAGGATCAGCACAGAGAAATCACCGCCACCCACAAAATGAATGGAGAGGAATTTTACGCAATACCTCCCCCTAGCGAAAGACCGTACAAAGTAGTCTTTAAGGGACTACCAGCGTCCACCGATATCGATGAAATAAAGATCTAGCTAACCAAGGAGTCGCGGTTAGTAAAGTTGCGCAACTAACGCAACGAAAATCAAAATCCCCCCTACCCATGTTTCTAGTGGAAGTTAGGAAAAACGTCCCAGACAGTCGGGACATTTTAGACGTTAGCATCTGCTGCTATATGTCCATCACTTGGGATTCGTTCCGCCGCAGACCGGGAGCAACGCAGTGTTACAACTGTAATTACTTCCACCACAGTTCGCAATACTGCGATATCAAAACTAGGTGTCAGAAGTGCGCTCAGGAACATCGGACAAGCGACTGTCCAATCAAAGAAAGAAAAGAAAACCCAGAATGCATAAACTGTAAAACCAAAGGCCACATGGCCAACTCAAAACAATGTCCTAAATACCCCAAAACAAACCCAAAGAAAGGAGATCCCATCCAAAATAACACCACCCAGAACAAACCTAACCGCTAACCAAACCCAAAATACCCCAAAGACAGTAACCACAAATAACTCCTACGCAAATGTAGCTAAAATAGGACACCAGAGGTCAGCACGTAAAACCGAATCTGAGCAGTCGACTAAACGTTCTGAGCGTGATTCCACCACAAAAACCCAAAATCCTTCCTCATGCTCTGAAATCATTCTCGCAATCCGTGAATTTAAAAACTTTTTCTCAAATCACCCCGAACTCCTCTCATTAGGGAAAGCTCTCAGAAACGCCACTTCAGAAGAAGAAAAAGTCGACATTTTTTACGAGGCAATGGCCACTACCTCTAACCTACCAACATAGACGCCCCTCTCACCTCCGAGAGGCTGCAACCCGATTGGCCGACGCCGCTTCTCGCAAAGTATTTCAAAACCCCCGCTTTTTCAGGCAACTCGCACCTACCCGACTAGACGGGTCATCCCGCTAGCCACTCTCATTAAAAATGATTAACCCCGCACGCAAGCGCACTCGGCCCCCCGATGCGCATAGTGCAGGAATAAACTTAATACTCTCAATGCTACCTTCAATTAAAATTTTTTCTTTTCACATTCATTTCATTTTAACATCTGTAAATATCAAAATTAAATAACTAATTAATTAAATTTAAAAAAAATTCTTAATAATATTCTGCAGTACTGGGCTAAGGTAAAGCCAATTAAAGCTACACCCAAATCTTCATGATAGGAGGTTAAGTTTCCACAAGGAAACAGGCACTCCGTTAACCATTCTACATATATATTTAGAAAAACTACATGACGCGGCACTGGGGGATATTTCTTTTTGTATTTGATGAGTTTTTTAATTATATGTATTAAGTTATTGTTGACCACGCGTATGTAGGATGGAGGTTCAGCCCTCAACCGGGTTAAAAATAAAAATAGACGAGTAGTTCATATTTTGAGCCGTTTAATTACTGCATGAGGGATGACATAAACATTTAAGAAAAAAATAAAATAAATTTTTTGAAAAGGGCAGGTTGTGTGGGTGTGCTGCCCTTAGTTAAAATAACATCATCGAAAATACCTTCGGTGCTACGCTCTAATTTCCTCCTCTCTCCGTACAACATGTCTTCCGGTATGCCGGTTCAGCCAATGCGAAAGAGTCACTGCAGCGCATCTAGTGAAGACGGATACTACATGGGCATATATAAGGAGATGTGAGACGTTCGAAAATATGAGAATGAAGATGCCTTTTTTCTTGTCTCATTGTGTTACTAAAAGACTCGGAAATTAATTTTAATAAAAAGAAATTCAGTATCAAAAAAGGCATATTGCAGGCTATCCATGGGTTACATTCCCTTCACAACTTTCTTTTTAGTTTTTGAAACAAAATGAGGAGTAACCTACAATGCCTTCAATCATTGGTTACAAAAGGGACAACAACGTCTGTTTCTTGAGTGTGAAGACGTCTTCACTATCAAGGACTTTATGCGAGACTTGCTTTTGTCTCGTTTAACTAATGACATAGAGAAGAATTTCTTATGTTGGAAAAAAGAGAGATCTTTAGCAGAAGTAGACAACAAATGAGTTTATGTACAGCTTCACAAACAAACGTGGTTTATACTGGAGAGTGATTCAAGTCATAGGCTGATCTGGAGAGAAATATCAGCGGATAGTGTTTATTAGCATAACAGACAACATACAGTAATAAAGAAGGTGAAATCATAGCTTGAATTGGAATCTGTGTGAAGAATTACTTCGAATTGTAGGTATTAAATGTGCAGAAACTCGGATTGTGGTTTAATATTTGAGAGAGAGTTTCCCTGCTTTGTGTGTCACACTATTAGATGATGGAAAAATAATGCATTTATCTAAATGAATAAATAAAATTAATGGAAGGGTTTTGAGATTAACTTGATAACGTCTGACAATTTAACAAAATGTAAAGTCGATCCTGCTAATGCTATGCAAGTAAGGGGGAGAGTCCTTATTAAAAGTAATTAATTTTTTCCCTCAAAAGTTTGCGATTTTAGTTTTTATGAACATAGATTTTTGCTAAAAATATTTTTCTTTGTTTGTAAATCCCGTTTGATATTACATTTAATGTAAATTGTAATGCATCACAATACAATTCAAAATTTCCTGCTTTTACATTCATTTGTTTTCGAATTAGGAGCAAAAAATCGGTTAATGCTTACTATTGGTGGCCACTGTGTATATCCACTCAAGTATCAAAAAATTAATACAAATGAGATACATAATGTGAAAGCATATATATATATGTTACACATAAGCATATTGCGTTGATTCTACAATTCCCGTAAGAAGTGACAGATACCTCTATATATATGTACGTCTATCTCTGTGTATATGTATTCTATTGATAAAACAGTAATCTGTATTTTAACTGTAAAAGAAAATCTTATACATTAAAAGCAAGTTCTCCACTCAATCTAAACTTACACAGCGAGATTAGTCCTTCCAATAATTAAAAAGAATATCAAAATTCCTACGGACACACACAAAACCTCGCAGAAATATTATAATACGCAATTCTTATAGTATGCTATAAATTAATGCATCTCCATTCAGAACTCAGAACTTATATACCACTAAAGTTTGTTAAAAGTCTTCCAGAAATACCAGGTGGTTGTAATTAAACTTCCCCTACAAAACGGGCGAACGGAATCCAACGAAATTTTCTTTATGGGCTATACACGCAATGCGCTCACGGAATTAGTTCCAAAATATCCACCAGAGGGCACAATTTCTGTAAAAACATGAAATTTTACTCAATATACGACCAAAACGGAATACAGAAACAACGTTAACAATCCAGAACAAAAATGATGAGTAATAAAATGTAAAAGCTGTCAGGTGTAGGAGAAAAATGTCGATATTTGCATGCTTGGGAAGAAGAGGAATCTTTATTCAAACAGGTTCGTTTTTGTAAATTTCTACTTATTTCCTAAGAGAAGAATAGCGCAAAGGATGAATGTCAGAATCCATACCGTACAGTGACCTTTGGAGAATGTAGGGGAAATTTAGTGCGAAATACACTGCATTTTCTTAGTCCAAATGTGGTAATTTTGTTTGCTGGCTGTCCTTAACTGAGCTTCGTCGCTCCACATGGCCATTCCAAGACAATGACAGATCAACAGCCATTCTGTTGAGAAAACTGATCTCGTATGAAAGGCGTTGTGGCTTGTCAAGCAGCTCCTGAGTTTGGCGGATCATGTATGGGAAGTAGTGCATTATGTTTTCAGAGTACTTTTCGGACGGTGCTGTAAGTCTGTCAAGAAACTGCAAGCTTGCTTCTGCCTCCAAACTGATGTCTCGGACTGTGCGTCAACAGCTGTCTTGATTTCATCAATAGTATCGGTGTGACACGTTTACAGCCTCTTCGAAGTTGAACAAATTTTCCTGTCTCTTCGAATCTCTTAATCATGGTCCGGATACCTCAAGTAGACATTGCTCCACGCAGTAAGTTCTTTCTACGACATATTTCAGGAACTTCAGCAGAAGCATTCCCCTTGTTCTCACAAAACAGCTTCACCAATAACGCACGTTCAACTAAAGAGACCGTCTTTAGTACAGACGGAAACATTGACTTAAACATGACAACGTCTCTCTGCAAGCATTTTCAATCAACGCTTTATGCAAAACTAACCTGTTGTGCATAAAGCTCCCGCTTTCTCCCAAGCTTGCAAATCTTGACATTTTTCTCCTACAACTGACAGATTTTCCCGATTTTCATTTTATTACTCATCATTCTTGCTCTGGATTGTTAATATTGTTTCTGTATTCCATTTTGATCGTTTATTGAATTAAATTTCCTGTTTTCCCCGATAAGGCACCCTCTGGTGGACAGCTTAGAACTAAATTTTTTTTCTCAAAATTCTTTGAGCGCATCTCGTGAATAGCCCATGTACAAAATTTCATTGCATTCCGTTCACCCGTATGCGTGGTAGGAGCCATTTATAGGGGAAGTTTAATTTTAACCACCAAATATTTTAAAAATAGTTAACCATCCGAATTAATTTAAGAGAAAACTTTTACCGGTTATAAAGAGAAATGTATTTTTTTAAAATCCTATGCCCGTTCCCAACCTTTTTGTCATGAGTCATCGAGCTGCCCAATTCAACGAAGTACGATAAAAACAATCTACAAAGGCACAGTCAATAACACTCAAGAAAAAACAGTTTGGAACAACCCGTGATACCCAGTCACGGGCTGAATGTTGAAATGCTTATGCAACAGCAAAATGGTCAGTTATCTTTCAGGCCATGAAAATTTTTTCAATACAACCTTCTAATCATGTTGATATTATTATAAAGGACTCACGGTGCCCTCATTTTACCTTTCACGTAATTTCTTTTCATCAACTCAATAGAACTCTTTGTTTTCCCCTTCCACTCTCTTGTAGTCTACTCAAAGGTTGAATAGACAGGCGTACACAGACATACTACTTTTATGGGGGAGGGTATACATTTTTAAAAAAGAGAGATGAAAGCGCCAAGATGTAATCTTCGTACAAAAAATTAAAAAATAGTTAAAAATCTCTTGATGTACAGGGGTGGGGTTTATATTCCGAAACTCCACCTTTGAATACGTTTTTGGTTGAACTTATACGAGTTTTCCTGTAAACTTATTCTTTCCTAAGTCAGTATCTTAGACAATCGTTCTGTATAACTTTAAAACATCGAATCATTGTAAAATCCGATATTGCCACTATGTACACTCATTGACCATTTATATTCTGTGTGTGTTTGTGTGAATCGAGCTCTATTAGAGATACTAATAACTTTTGAAAAAGTATTAACAATTTATTGATCTTCAACATAAGTATCCGAGTTAGCATTCACAAGAGGAACTGTTTTGAGGTAGAAAGAAAATTTGTAATTTCTCGGAGGACCTTGGCACTAATCCTCCGAGAGACATTTGAGGCTTTTTGTATGAATTAGAGATTTTTTAGTAAAAACCTCTCGCATAACAGCAGTGTGGACCTAGAGTGAATGTGATCATCGTTGATAATCATTCAAAGAGAAACAATTGCTAAATTCTCTCTAGAAAATTATAATTCCCTGCTGAAACTTCGTAGTGGTGCAAATCCGAGGACAGAACCCGCGACTCCAGGTCTATAGTCACGTAATATAATTGTTAGACAAAAGTGATCACTCCTGTCTGGAGGCTGTTACTCGTTATGAAGATACCGCAACAATTTCATCCAAACTGTACAACTTGCCTTGTGGGGCCGCGGAGGTCTAGTGGTCATGGTCACGGACTCGTTACGGGCATGTCAAGATTTCAAGCCTTAGAGCCACTGAAGACCCTTTGCGTAGAGGGGTTAATGCACGTTAAATCTGTCGAGGCTAATCCTCCTCCCTTTGGTTAAGAATGGAAGTTTGAAGAGGGGGCGTCAGCTTGAGTGTCGTCATCGTCACTGAAAAAAAGCCGTTTATAAGTTTCGCTTCTGAGGAATATTTTATAAGTGAATATTAGAGCTCACAAGTATAATTATAAAAGCTTTAACAGATATTAGGTATTAGCATGCTCCAAATATATGTTCGTATGTAGCGTAACATAATATATGTTTCTTTTTATTGATTAAAAATCAAGATCAGGAAAAATATACTAATAAAAGGGAAATTTGTTCCGTAAAATTTTGATTCATTTGTATAAAATTTCTGTTTATAGTAAAGGGAATCGAAAGTCCTTTACCATTGTGCTGAATCATGGGACCAAAAAGTAATTTAAAATAAACAGAAAGTAGCACGTTCATCATTTCCATATTATGAAGTAATAATATTTGTAAAATTGCCTAGATATTACTTACGTATTTGCATAAATTTATTTATTACGGACTTTGTGGATTACAATAATTATTCATAGAATGGACAAAAAGCGCTCTTAGCGGTAGCAATAAAAACTAATCAATGTTTTCGTATGATGTTTGGGTTCTTAAGTAATCTCTACCTTCTGAGTACGTGATCTGATTTGTTAAATGAACATTGATTTGTCGACGAGGGCAGAGGAGTACGCAAACATCTTATTTGTATGTGCATTTGTACTTGTTTTTTCTATTAATCCATCAACCCTCTTTGATTATGTGAATTGCGAAATTTAGGGCTGTTTGAGAGAGTGCGTTGGTGGTCATTAACAATACTTGAGCTATAAAGAAAACAAAATTGAAGAATCAAAATGATACACTCGGGTAAGTTATTAATATTTTTTTTTTTTTACGGGAAACTTTTGTGAAATGTATTTTTCAGTTTTTTCCTTTCGAAGTAATTATTCTGAATTTTGTTTGCTGTATTACTTCCTTCTGTGTTTTTAGAAGGATGCCAGCGATTTTCTTCTAATGTTTTTTTTTATACATTTATTTTCAGAAAAAAATGGAAGCAAATATTGTACTAGCTTAGATTAAAAGTTCGCAAGCACTAGAAATTAACAAGCGCCACTATTTAATTAATTTTTTTTAAAAAATTTTTATTGAATATAGTATTTTTTGTTCAAGTATAAATAAAAGCCTATGCTTTGAAAATTTTTGCATACGCATGATTATTGGAGAAGTGACTTATTTATGAAGTGGTATAATAGCAGAAATTTTAGAAATATATACAAGTCTTTACGGGAAAAAAAATGCGCGGAGTTTTGCATTCAATTTAAAGATAATTCTCTCTTTTTCTGTTTAAATTTAAAATCAAACATTGCACCAAAGTAGAACATAGCACCACTTTTGTCAACTGCATTAAATATGTCACTGGAATTTTTGTGTTCATGAACACTCAGTTCAAGTATTTAAATATTATACGTATATTTTATTAATTTTTAAAAAAAAATAAAATATGAATTACATTATTTTGTGGGGTTTTAGAAAATGTTGATTGATTATGAATTGGTACATAATTATTTTTAAAAGAAAGAATAATTTTTTGAACACCAGCTCAATACAATAGTTAATAAAATAAATCATTATCTGTATCATATTGTAATATATTAAAATGCTAAATTTTCATTTCACATTTAATATCTTTGTAAAGTTTATAATTATTCTAAGGACTATTAAAAGTTAACTTTTTTTCCCTGTTGATTGCTGAGTCTCATTATTTGTTGTAATAACATTCAAGGAAACTAAGCTAATATTCATTTATTGAATTCAAAATTAATTTAAAATACACTGATTCATGTAGCTGCTTGTACATTAAATATTATGGCTTGTAAATAAATTTTCATATTGAAATTCATATATTTTTACAGGATATTTTGAAAAGAAAGAAATTAGTAATGTTTAAAATGTATTGGTTTCAGAATGTGTCAAGTAAGAAAAATAAGTACTACTTTTCATTAGACCTAATAAGGTGTCTAAATATGTATTGAAAGTGAAAAGTGAAGTAGGCACTGATTGACATTGTGTACTTAATTTCATATTTGCAAAACATAAAAATAAAGTTTTTTTTTTCAAATATGAAATGACAAATAATTCTTAATTGTTGAAGTAACTTCATTTTCCAAGTCAAGCTATTTTCCATTGAAGCTATTTTTCTAAGTCTTAGAAAATGTTCTCTTGCGGATTTTTGCAATTTTTTCCTTATTCAAATGCAGTACTGAAGCTTTTCTTCTATTAGTCTATTATCAGCTTTCTTTTGAGTTTTTTTGGCAGTTTGCCAAAACTAATTTTTCATCTGATCTGAGAATATGTATTTTATAGTCTGCAAAATCAATTAAATAAACAAATAAATTTGTCTACTTTTGCAAACTATTTTTTAAGATTTTATTTCTTCCATAAAAATACAAAAACTTGAAATTGACTTTTGTGTTAATAGAATGTTTTCAATTATCTATAAATATGATTTATTTTAAATAAAACAATGATATAATTTTTAAATAAAATTAAGTGAAAAGAGTGTGATATTATGTTGCTAATATTATTCTGCAAAAAGAGTTTTTTCGGCTTGGTAACTGATAAGTTTTTCTCCCTGTATAATTAATCTTAAAATTTAAAAGATAATATTAAGAGAATGCGTAATGAAGCATAATATTCACTATTCCTGGTCACATTTAAATATACGAACATCAGAAAAATGCTTTCAAGTTATGTTTGTATTTACTTCTAATCTCTTCATGATTTTCTTCTGCAGAACAAGTTTTGTTTGAATGAACAGAAATATAATGTACAAAGAGAAAATGAAATTATTTTATTTGTAGATTCATAACTTATAATTTTAATAGGTATTCAAAAAGTCAATGTGAAACTGAAATTTTAATTTTTAAATTATTTTAGATAATAGCCTTTAAACTTATTTATACATGCTTTTAATTATCAGTGAAGATTTGCTTACATTGTCCATCAAGAAAAATATTTTTATTATTAAGCTACTAAATTTAGATATTACAAATGATTTCTCAAATAATTTAAATAAAACATTTATCTAATTAAACAGTAAAAATAAATATAGGAGCACTATATCAATTAAAAAGGGCACTCTGGTTAGCAGTTTTAAGAATTTGATGTTTTTCATTCATTTGTTGTAATGACTGTCATTTGAAAATTATTTTGTATTTTGTTCAAAAGCCATATAGCAAAAAATGTCTTGATTTTATACTCAATAATAAAATTCAAATAATTCTTTTTTATTGGAGTTTATTTCTGGAAACATAAACTATTTTTATTAAAAAGCTATGTAAATAATTAAAAAATTTGATTGTTGAATCAAAAAGTGAAAAAAAATTGTCAATTGCATCAACTTATGTGTCTTTTTCCTCCTAAGCAAATGTCCTGAAATAAAAGAAAAAATTGGTATACTTGTTTGTGGCACATCATTTGCAGATAAATTTTGATGTAAATACTAGATTAATTTTCTTTCCTACTTATTCTAATAATATATTGAATAATTACTTGTATTATGAAATATATTATCAAGTATGGTATTTTGTTGCTGAAGCGCAAATGATTTTTTTTCACTCAGGATAACTTTTATAAGGTAGCATGACATTTCTACTATTTATATTGATAATGAACTCCTAAGCTTTGTTATGATGTATCAGTGTTCAAATCATTAATTAGGTATAAATGAATTTTTTTAATATCTCAAATACAAGAACTGTTATTGAAAAATTTGTATTTTGTATGTAGAATTAATTATCATTTTATTTAATTTTGTAATCAATAAAGCTTTGCTGGTTCTTGTGTATCGGCAATATTGCAGCAAAATTTGGACCAGGTGAATCACACCATGATATCAAAACAGAAAGATCTTTATGTGTGTTATTTGAAAAAACCATTCAATCAAATCTTGGCAGAAAATGGTATGATTTTTGAAAAGAAAATTATTCCATTTACCACCAAGATCTGACAGATTTAATTTTTTTCAAGTAAAACACGCAAGAAATTTTTTGTTTTGATATTATGGCACAATCTGTTTGGCACCAATTTTGTTACGGTGACATTAATGAGTAAGAACTGATTCTTCTAATAGCTTTTAATTTATATATTTTGTTATAAGTTTCATGAACAATTTTCAAAACTTGATTGAATTTTTTTACAGGCAATCCCTTTAATCACCTCTTGAAAACAGTGGAGGTAGATGGAGCAACGTTCAAGTATTATGATCTGCTGGCTTTGAATGATCCTAGATATGGTAAAAATATTTTAAAAATTGTTTTGACTGTGAAATAAAAAGTTTTAAGTTTTTCTAGTTATTTCTGTGTTACAGCCTAAGCAATACAGCTATACTACTAAGTTTAGCTCTCAAATCAACTCATATTGGATAATAGTGCTGAAATTTAAGTTAACTGGTTCTTTTTTTTTTTGAAAAATGTTTATATGAAAGATATTGAAATGTGAAAAAAATATCAGCTGACAATCTATTAGATTAATTATGTATTAATCACACACACACATATATACACATACACACACACACACATTATATGGAACCAGGATGTTTTTTTGTAAACTTTGATATGTGCATTTCTATTTTTTTTATCAGAAAATATATGTAATACATGATCATATGTATAATCACACATAAATACAAATAACATTAAAATTTTTTTATTTTTTCATAATTGACTTTGATTTTTTTTAAAAATGAAGACATCTCTTCCCCCCCCCCCCCCATTCTTATTGGATGTGAGTGGGAAAAATCCTTGTAATTCTAATTCTACCATTTAACACATCTGAATATTTTTCTTAAAATGATTTAAATTTTATAATTTTTTATTATTTAATTTTATTATAAAAACAAATTGGAATAATAAGGTGTGTTTATGAAATGTCCCTATTTGAAACCTGTCATTGCAGAATTAAAAGGACTGCCAAATTAAAATTGTGTGATTGTGCGGATAATCAACATACAATTTATGGGTGCTTGCATATTATATTTTCGACAACTTTTATCAAATCAAAAGACATATTGCCATTAGCAGAAGACCGTTTCAATGCATGTTCAAGTATAATAATTATTGATGAGAGAGACCGCATTTGTGTGTGTGTGTGGCTGCATCTTTTGAATCAGCGACTTTTTATTTAGTGAAGTTATTCAATGGTATAGTACTCGAGTGCCATTTTACTGCATGAAATATATATACAGAAATAATTTATGTATATGAATGCTTTACACAATGCTGAATTTACTGTCACAGAAGTATATGCAGAGTGTAAGATTCATCAAGGTGAGAGTAGAATATTCTGATGATTTCAATCAATACTAGCATAAGATCCTAAATGGATGAGATGGTAGTATAACATTGATCCAAATTATTTTTTCAAAAACAAGAAAAACTAAAACATGTTTAATGTTATTATACAGCTTTTTTGTTTGAAAATTCAGCTTTAATTAAATATTGTGATTTGATTCTGAGTATTTTACACGTTAATGTCTTATGATTTTCTAAATTGTGCTGATAAGTATGTTATGGAATTTTCTATATTGCTTGTGAATATTATCAATCCAAATGAAAAGTTAGTAGTTTGCAGAAATTATAATTAATACTAGCTGCATGGCCTAGTGTTGCACATGTTTTTTCAAATGCATTACTTTATGCCCATGGAAATTTCTCAGCCCACTCTTGATATCAGCACTTCTTGGTGCATGTGTGATTTCTATATTAATGTCATTAAAATTCCCTTTTTCGAAATTTCTTCAACCTCTTTGCCCTGCTACATGGGTTTATTTCCCCTCCGTTTAGCCTGGTGATGCACAGGCTTTTTGTGAGGGTATAACTTTATCCCCATGGAAAGTTTCCCTTTCCTGGGGACATGCGTGTTTTCTGGACATATGTGTGTATGTGCAATGTCAGTGATTTCTATATTTATATTAAATTCCCTTTTCCAAACTTTTTCCCACTCCTTTTCTTTCTCAGTTCTTTCCTCCAGGGATAAAATCTTTTATTAAAGTTTCTATTTTGGGTTAATAGTTTTCAAAGCTAATCTAGTTTTATTCTCAAGAAAACAGACAATGCATGTATTCATTATTAAGTAATCAATTTAATAATGAATAAAAAAAGCAATATTGCTTTAGTTTTTTTTAATAAAAATATTAATTTATATTCATTTTTATTAAATAATGGATCAAAAAATTCTTACAGTTAGCTATTGAAACAACTTCTTATTCGTGGATGTTTGATTGTTTTTAAATATGTAGGTAAACAGAGGTATCTATGTATGTAAGGCTATCTTCTCATGAACCTCTAAACACAGAAAATGCACCAAAGGTACCAAAAGATGGGTAATATTCCAAGAAATTCATTTTGATCTTTTAAATTCCGAAATTATGGTTAGTTAAAAAAATATTAATGAAAAACTTTAAAAAATACAATTTGTCTGCATTGTTTAACAATGCAAACCCGGTTTGTCCAGTTTGGTTGAAAACTGGTTTTCGACGCCAACTCACGTTATTGCTATAACAATAATATTGTTACAACAATGCAGGCAAATCATGATTTTAAATGTTTTTATTAATATCTTTTTAACTAATTGCATTATTGGAATTTAAATAGTCAAAATGGATTCTTCATATTTCCCATCTTTTGGTACCTTTGATACGTTTCTACATTCAGCAGTTCGCAAGAAGCTAGCCTCACATAGATAAATAGATACATAGATATGTTTACCTTCAGATTTTAATAGTGTAGATTTAAAATATCAGTGTGTAAAATTAAATTGATTCATTATCATTAGATATAACTATTTTGAATTTAACAATTCCTTGCTCCATGTTTAATTTCAGAGTATTTACTTATATTATATATATATATATATATAATTATATATTTCTGGAGTGCGAAACTTTTGTTTTATCTAATTTGAAATTGCTAATATAGGATTTCTTATTTGCATTAAATTTTGTATGAATTGATATGATTGGACCAATTGCTTATATTTTATTTCATGAGTCATTTATAAATATATTGCTGCTGTATTATCTAAAATTTGAAACAATCGAAAATGCTCCAAACAATACAATATTTTGACAGTAATGTATTGTGATACTGATGGTAAAGTCCTATTTTGAGGCACTCCTTGGCTATGATTTTAAAATTGCACCAAGATGGTGCCAAAGCATATTTAAATTTGAAGTTGCTGCAACATTGGAACGAGATGTCATCACATCTAAAATTCAGAGAGAATGCTGAAATAAAAAACAAAAAAAACATGGACATTTAATAAGTTTCTTTAAAAAAAAATTAAAAAAAAAAAAAACTGTGAAAAGGATCTAAATTGATTGGGAAGAGAATTACTGACCTTATTAAGAACATCACATGTAAATTTTCTCTTTGACTACAACTGCAGTCTTAGCTTTCAGAAAAAGGAACAAAATGAAATTATCATCCATAATTTTATCACTGTAAAACACATAATTTTATCATTATAGATTTTCTCTTTTCTAATGATCAATTCAAGTTCAGGATATAAAAAAATAAAGTATCTTTTATGCTGAACAATATACATATTTCCCCCCTTCTTTGATGAAATTTCAGATTTAATTTAAAAAAAGATTGAAATGTGGAGGAAAGATGTTATTTCCTTTGGTAGGGGAGAGGGAAAGATATGATATCATGCTATTATATATGTAATCAGCAGGGGGTTACCAGAAATTATAATTTAAATTTTGATAAATTTATTGCCATTTTTCATGCTTAGTATTTTTCACTGCCTAAGAGTATACTGAAATATGATCCAACTAATAGGGTATTTTGATTTGTTGGTAGAATTCCAGACAAACTTCCATGTTAAATTGAATTTTGCACATGTACAACTGTTCTTTTAAAAATAATCTGAGTTATGTTAAAAGTGATATAATTTCCTCTTTTGTTGATAATATTTATAAATTAAAATAATTTCTTGCAGAAAAACTACCATTTTCAATTCGTGTCTTATTGGAGGCTGCAGTTAGGTGTTGTGATAACTTCCAGGTGAAACAAAATGACATTAACAATATTTTGAATTGGCAAGAACTTCAGCATGTAGAAGGAGGGGTGGATGTTGCATTTACTCCAGCTAGAGTCATTCTTCAAGATTTCACGTGAGTTAAATTGATATTTGCAATGAACCTAATGTGTAGCTAAAATGTGCCAATTTGATATCAAAGATACATCATATGATTTAATTGTAATATTCATCTTAATCAAATATTGATAAAAATGAATTTATTGGTAAGTTAATAGGTTAAAAACATCATAAAAGGACATTGGTTAATCTACTAGTATCATATTTTGAATTTTCTTTATATTAACCATATACTTAAAAAAATGCATTAAAATGTAAATATAATGATTGCATTTAAATGTTTGTAAAAATCAAATATTTTAGTTTTGAATATTTGAATTCCTTAAAGAAATTGGAAACCCAGTAGTGTATTGCTCTTACAAGCCAAAAGTCTGAAGTTCAAATCCTGGTCTGGGCAAGGTTGACTGAACCTTTCATCCCATACTGGGGGCTTCGTGACAGATTGACCAAATGACCAGAACATCTGCTCATGCACCTCAGTACCCAAGGTTAGGAAAACAGATGGGCACTGTAGGTCTTGGCCCTCCTGGGCTGTTGCACCACTGAGTTTAGTTTAAAGAAATTAGTTTTATGGATAACTCTAGACTTGAATGGCTTTAATACATTTTAGGAAAATTGCTGCCGAAACACTTAAGATGAAAAAAATATTATCAATAAAGTATATGCAATTATGAAATGTGATGGCATTGTCGTAAAGATTTTAAACTTTGGATTGGGAAATTGTAATATTTGCTTCAGTGGTACACTTGTATTATATAGTTACGAAACTGCATTTATGAGAATGCAAGATCAAATTTATATAAAGAAGGATTTTTTGTTAAATTTTCAGAGGCGTGCCATGTGTGACAGACTTTGCAGCAATGAGGGATATTGTACAGAAACTTGGTGGAGATCCGGAGAAAGTTAACCCTTTGTGTCCAGCAGATCTTGTAATTGACCACTCTGTTCAAGTAGATTTCTCTACAAGGTAAGTTTCTTTTAAAATATTTCTGATAATTTACTTTCAGATCCTTCCTTCCAAAGATTTATATTCTGTTGAAAAAGTTGCTATTTTAATGAATGTAACTGAATGGAGCATTAAGTTAAATAAGAAAATAAATTTCATTAAAAAAGTATTAAAGAAATAATGCATAGGGTCATTTAAACACCTATTTATATACAAATTTAATTTTTTTAATAAGGTGTTATTGATGCAAGTTCCCATTTTTGAACCATTAGGCATATAGACACTTATTTTGATAAGCATTTTTCTTATGTTGATTAGAGATCCACTGAAAATGGGTTTTGTGGGAATAGACTCCCTTGCTTCAGAGGTGTTAAAGATGAATATACTTCTGTTTTAGAAATTGAAGTCGTGTACTTTTTAAATCAAGAGGAATAAATGTTCTATGAATGAGTCTTAAGCATGATGCTAGGATTTAGATATCAATAGCTTAAAAGCAAAATATTGTTGTAAAACATAATGAAATATTCAGTGAAAGTGATGGGTAACAGCTAGTGTGTGTTTTAGATTTTATTGCTTATCAATTGAATTTATTTATGCATTTTTTTAAAACATGACATTATGTTTAATGTTATTCTAGTGTGATATATTTATTGGATTTGATATTGGCTTTGCTTAAAGTTATAATTTTTTAATAATAAAAAGAAGTCTAATGAGCCGAAGCTTGATATTTAATTGTAATATGGAATTTATTTTTAAAAATTCATATAAAGGAGACTAAGAAAAGAATAGGAAAACAGTGTTCTTATCTTAAAGTAATTGATTCTACTTAATAAAACTAATATTTTTTAAAAATTAAATTTGAAATTTCTCAGAATAATCAGTTATTCATATAATTTTTCTAATAATAGGGGTTTCAGAATTAAAAAATTTTCTTTTAGTAAATTTAAAAAAAAAAAAATGGTGGTTTTTTTTTGTAAAAAAATGAGTTAATTATTATTTGATATCTTAATTTATTATAATCGATATCAAATTATTAATTTTTTCATGTCTGTTGCTAATTTCTTTAAATATGTTTTTACACTGGTATTTTTTTCTTTTGCTTTACCACTTAGTAAAATTTTTTATTTACAAATATTTATATATTTGAATTTTTTTTAGAGTAATAGATATACAGATGTTTCTCAAATTCAAATAACCATTTTTAGCTTTTATCTGGCAATTGATCATAAAAGATAGAATAAGTTTGCTCTAATGTATTTACCATGAATCAGTTTTTATATTTTTTAAAAGTAATCTTTTTTTTTTAGCTGCTCAATAAATTATACTTAAAAAAATATAATTCACATTAGATTGTGTGTGATGGCATACCTTGTTAAAAAAAATCATGAAAATATAACAATGAACATTTTATTCTTGAATTTCAATGTGAGAACTCTATCTAGGTAAATATTAAAGAATTCTTATTTGACTGCTAATTTAAAAAAAATAAAACTAGGGTTGTTTATTGATGGTTAAAGTATGTCTTTTCAATATTTCACAATGTGATAACAAATATGAATGCATCCTACTGTTCTTATCTTCTTGCTTTTTATTATCAGTGTCAAAGCTTGAACTTGATTAACTCTTGAGTGCCATTTATTGTAATAATAGTTTTAATATCTTAGACAAACATTGCAAAGAACTCTTAACAATGCAGAAAAAAGTTGCAGAAAATTTTGAAGGAGAAGAAAGCAATTGAAAAAAATATTGTAAAAGAACTTCACTTGCATATGTGTTCTCTAGCTAATTTGAATTTAAAGTTGGATATTAAAGCAGCAAGTGATGCAAATTCTAATGTTCATAAAGAATTTTCTTCCCCTACTTTTTATTTATAAAGTTATAAATTCCTTTTGTAATATCTTTTCTAAGTCCTTATCCATAGCCCATTTATTGAAATAATTTTTTCCCCTTATTGAAGTTGTGTTTTACGACTATTATATGCATTATTTTGACTTGAGAGAAATGCTATTGCTTTTAAAATATTTTTTATTTAAAGCTTTTATGATTTTGAATTCCTTTACTAGGTTCATTACCAATTCACATTGGAAAAATTTGCTGACTCTTAAAAATTGTAGAACTGGGTTTTACAAAGGAATTTGAAAAAATTTATTACGAATATTGATAAATGACTTCAACAAAAGATAGAAATTATTATTGTTCAATAAATTATAAAATGTAAATGCAATGTTTGTTGGATCGAATTTAATTTGAAATTGTGTTTATTTCATTAATTTGTAGTTTTAATTTTATTGAACCAGAGAATGACAGGCTCTCTATCCTTTTGATTAATATTTATTCCTTATTTTTGAGTATGGTATGTTGAATGCTTAAATATATGTTTAAAGCTGTACCCATTTTTTTCATTAATCAGTGATTGCCTGAAAAAAAGCTTTTTGTCAGTCAAAGTTTGCTTTTAGAAAGCTTGCAATCTTGCATGAAAGTTGAATGCAAACTTTTAAAATTTTCTTATTGCATGTAAATTTTTTCCTAATTTACACAGAAATTATCTTTTACATTTTGATTATCGTTTAGAAATATAATTTCTAGTTATTCTTCAGTTTTAATATAACTTAACTCAGTGGTGCAACAGCCCATGAGGGCCAAGGCCTCAGTATACGCATCCTTGGGCCCTGATGTGCACAAGCAGATGTTCCAGTCTGGTGGTCAATCTGACATGAAACCCCCAGTGTTAAGTTCCCAAGCAAGCTTGGTACTCATTTATCGACCCACTGATGGGATGAAAGGCTGAGTCAACCTTACCCAGCCTGGGTTTCAAACCTCGGACCTGTGGTGGGGAAGATACTCTCACTTACTGTAAAAATATATGAATAAATTTAATTATGCATTAGTTATTTCAATTTAAACAAACATAACTTTTTCATTTTGATTTATAATCTTGATTTACACTTTTTAATTCTGAGTATGTGGTTATTAATAGGAAAATAAAAAGGATTAGTAAAATTTGAACTTTTTATTGCTGAATATTACAAAATGAATAAGAAAAACACTTCATAACTAGAAAATCAGCCATAGTTTTAAACGCTAATTTGTTCCTCATGTTTTCCCTTTGTGTATTGTGTGGTGACACTGATAATCATTTTCTAATTTTCATCTTTGTTTCAAGGCTCCTTTTATTCATTTGGATCATTTACTTGAATCAAGCCACATGCTATTTAATGGCATTGAATAATTCAAGATTATTCAATGTAAAGTTTTTTTGCTTGCACATTTTCTTCAATTTCACCTTCGTGAGTTCATTCTTCTACTCATTAACTAATTCATCATTTACAGGCAGGCAAATAAACAATTTCAATACATTCCATGCCATTGGCAGCATCAAGCATTTTTTTCTTCTTTATATCTTGTGTCAAATAATGTGCTATCCTCATGCATTTTAATAACTGTTAACTTTTCTTGTAAATTTAATTATTCACATTTGTTTGGTTTATCAAAATGAGTATCTGGTTTTTGTTTTTCATTCATAAATGACATTAGTTAAAAAATATTTTTTGTAATTTGTTTTTGAAAAAGAGCAAATCGTGTAACTTGAATTGGATGGCAAGATAAACCAATGTATACATTATGAAACTATCCTAAAGACTGAAGATAAATTATCTCTGTGGACTGTGTGTCACGAGTTACTTTTCGATGATCTAGTATGTACTTTCACATACACTATTTATCATCAAAGACATCTTAAGACTGGTTGAGGCCCTGGGCCCCTACACAAATATAGCCCCACCTACGGCCCTCAAAAGTAGATAGTACATTGTCAAATACTCGTACAAACAGTAACCCAAATCTAACAAAGGGTCATGACTTGCAATCGCATTAATCGGCTCAACCAACTGCCACTTTTTGACTTAATGAGGGTGTATGGTGGCAGATCTAGACCTTTGACCTATACATGGAGGACGGTCATCACGTAATAATACAGTCATGCGACTGTTGCCAGTTGACATATAGTCTGAAATTCTCAGTTTGGAGAATACAACTGGAAATAATATTTGACCATTAAAATAAGTCAGATCAGGATCTTATAAAGACTCATTCGAGAACAAGAAGAGGCCCCCACTGATGCCAAGGCCCTGGGCAAGGGGCCAGTTGACCATGCCTTAAGATGTCCCTGTTTATCATGCACTTGACTAATTACCACGATTCATTTTGGTAGTAGTATTTTACTTAGAACATTTTGGTGGGAATATTTGTCTGCAAACTCTTTCCAAACCACGTAGCGAGTCAATCAGTACCTATATTAATCCTACTAATAATCAGTACCTACTAATCCAGAATACTAACTGTACTGTAACAGGGTCACCACTGAGTGAAGCCGCTCTAAGTAAGGTAATTCTGTATTTGTTTCTTTGCTAAATTTAGAGGATTAATTTGAAACGAAGTTAAAAAAATCCGTCTGACTTTTTGGCCAAATTTTTAAAAACTTTGAAAGAGTTTTGCACAATGTGCTTGCCTGCACACATTCACACACATATAAAAATGTTTTTAGAATAAATAAATTTTTCAATAAAATTAAATTTTTTGCTAAAATATTTTATTTTTAAATTTATTTAATTGTTTTTTTTATCTACAGGTTTATTATCTTTTCTCTTCCCTTTAATTTTCATGCAGTTTTAATTTCTTAAAAAGTTTTTGGATATAAATAAATCATATTTATATATTTAAATAAATAAAATAAAAATATTGCTTTTAATATGTAAATTCTATTTAAGAAATTTTTATGTATTTCTGGTTGAATATTAATAATTTTGTATACTTTTTCAGGTGTTTTCATAATCTAAAATTTTAAATCCTTTTTGCAGAAATAATTTTTTCCTTCTGTGTGACAGATCTTGTTTTTAATTAGTAGTATACCAAAATATTAAAATTTTAGATAATTGAAAGTCAATTTTTTTTGATAAATAAATTTAGTATTAAAATATAATTAAATTATTTTTTAAAAAAAAAAGTTTGAAAAAAATTTTGATAGAAAAAAAATTACAAGGAAACGAATGGCTTAAATAATTTTTTTAGTGCTCAAAATTTTTCTTTATTTTCAATATAAAGAAAATTAGAATCTAGAATTATGCACAATTGTGGTAAGTTAATTTTTAAAAGTTAAGGTTTGTCCATATACAAAATCCTTTTGAAAATTACTATGACTTTTAAAGCTGAAGTATAATTAGAAGCTTTAGAACAAAAATGTCTTGTGGCACTATCTGTGGTCTAAAGCTCTTCTTAAAATCTTTAAGATGAAGAGTGCTTGCTTTTGTGTGTAACCACTGCTTTCTGTGAAAGTTGCTTTCACTGTTCTCTTACCCCTTTACAGCACTCTCCGGGACAGCCCTAACCCAGGTGGCGGGAGCAGACTTTCAACCAGCATCCGAAAAAGTCATTATGGTGCTTCCGTAAAGCAAGACAGTGACCCCAATTCTTCCAGATTTAATAGTTGCTCAAAAAATACAATCACTGAAAATCACTTGAAGTCTTCATTTGCATTTAAAAACCAGTCCTTTGACTGTGAGCGCTTGCCAACATGGAGAAAAAACAGTCAAAATCTTAGTATACCACCCAGTTTATCCCGATTAAAACAAGAATCGCAAAATCCTAAAGTCTCGCCTCATCCTAAATTTCCTCTTCAATATGAAACCTGTCCATTTCATAAAGCAAGATCTATAGGGTTAGTGTTTTTTTTTTAAATTTGCATGTGTTCTAGCTTTTTGAATGTCTGTGATTTGCTTGTTTTGCATGAGTTAGATTGTAGTTTTACTGAATGTAATTACAATTTCAAAGTTAAGTTGTAACTGGAGTGATGCCATTTGGAATCGTGACTAGAAAGTGATGTTCTGATGTGTGCAATCAGCATTTGTTTTGATATGCATTGCATGTATAGATTGTCTTCTGTTTTGAAATAGAATGTTGGTATGAGTCTTGTTGTAAGTAAGTTACCTTAATTTTTTGTATGATGATTAGATTTTTATTTAGAGACTGTAGCATATTGAGATAAGTGTCAAAACTCATTTTAAACTGAAAAGTTCTTGATATTTGTAATATCAAGTTTGCAACTGTTGTGCCATTTATAGGACAGTTCTTTTAATTTGCTTTGCTTTTTTTAATTATAGGATTCCTCTACCTGATTGGTTTTAAGATTTATTTTGAAGTGATTGTGATATTATGGCTTAAAATTTATTTCCATGATATACAGTGGGGAAACGTAAACCCCTGCAATCCCACATTGTGAGGGAGGGCAGGTTATGGTTTTGTGATCCTTTGTAAGATCCAGCTTGGGGTCCCAAACCTAACTTTGCAGTGGGCCCTAATATTCTGTTATGCCACTGATGATATAGTTGTTTCAGTGATAACAGGAGGATTATACTTATTAAATAATGACTTTACATTGTGATGTTTTCTTTTGTATGGTGCATGGAATGTTCATTTCTGCTTTTTACTTTCCTTTGCTTTTTACCTTTTGTTTCATTTGGACATCTTAATGATAACTCTAAAATATCAGATATTCTTTCAGTTAATTTTGTCATTTCAAAATTTTTACATGAGTTAAAAGCATTTTCACTGCAAATAACAGCAGATAAAAGAAATAAAATTGAAACATCATTATTAGTCTACTTGCCGAATTTAGGAATTGCTTGTAATAAAACCAATAAAAGCTTGAATATCAGAAAATAATTGCAAAGGGGGAAAGAAACTAATTTTTTTTGTTAAATGTATATTTAATAAAATTTATTTTAACTGCAGTTTGTCTGTTATCTTTTCATCTTTCTTTGGTTGCAGTAATTTCTTTCTCTCCCTTTTTCTTTTTTTTTTTTGGATATTTTTAAATGAAGTTTTTAGCTGAATGAGAATAGTTTTGCATTTAATTGGATGTTCATAAATGTTTTAAAATAGTTAAAGTATGATTATTTTTATTATTAGCACTTTTATAGTTTTGAATCTTTCTGACGTTATTTAAGGAATATTTTCCTACAATGCTCATGCTGCAGAAAATTAATATCCACAATCCTTTATAGATATAAGGTCAGTTTTATTCAAAATAATGAAAATAACAATTGTTCTAAGTATTTTGTCTTATTGCAGAAACACATGATTAAAATGAAATGAATAATGTGAACAGGAATCTTTTAAAAGAAAAGGAACATTTAAAAGTAACAACTATTTATAATAAAATTTAACTGTATTCATCCTGAGGGGCTGAAATTTTGTGAAATACATGTTATACTATTATTTCTTTTTCTTGATATCTTATGTAAGAAGTAAATTAGGTATTTGATCAGATATATATGCTACATGGTTTAAATCAAATTATTTGAAAAGAGACTTGGCATTATAAATAATTGAAAAAATAATAAGAAAATGAATTAATTGAAATAATGAAGATGAAATTGAAGTAATGAGTTAAAAAATTGAAATATTCTTATAAAAAAATCTGAATTTATCAAATTATTTCCCCTTAAAATTTAAAAGCTTTTTAAAAATGAGTTTTATTATATTCATTTAACTTGAATTTTTATCATATATGAATAAACTGAAGTTTTTTTGGGACATATTTATTATAAAAACTAGTGTATTATTTTAAATTAAGGGAGAGAGAGAAAATAAATTAGAATTTTTGAATGAACTTCAACTTGATAATTAAGAAATGTTTTAAAAATATTTTAAAAATTTGCAGGTTTTGTTACAAGCATAATGTATACTAAGCTACAGAGTGAGCCAATGTGTAGTAATCTTTTATTTGGAGCTTAAAGTGTAGTGTTGCAAAATAAGTTAATGAACTTTGAGTAATTTTTTCACATTAAATGATTTTAAAGTGGCCCTTCAAAAACATAAAATAAAACCCTTGGTTATTTGTATTTTTTGATTCCTATTGAAAAAACTGAAGGTAATAAGGTAAGGAGATGGCAGTTTTTAGTGTTACAAGGTTCTAAGATGTCTATTCATGAAAAAATGTTTTGCCACTTGTTCTCAGTTTTACATTGGATTCATTTTGCTGTTATAATTGTCATTGGATGTCATTAATTACTGTTGAAAGCTTTTTAAATTTAGCATTATAGATTTGGTAATGATCATATAGTGTATCTATTGAAATTTTTTAAGAATTTATTTTTTTGAATAGCATTGTCTTTTTATAGTTCTGATGCCTTAGAAAAAAACTTGGATCTAGAGTTTGAAAGGAACAAAGAAAGATTTGAATTTCTCAAAGTAAGCTAATTTTTTAGTGTATAATGTGATACTAAGCTATTAATCTTTATTTACATAAGGACTAATAATATGTACACACACACAGACACAAATAAAATGAAGCTTTAAATGAAATAATCAAAAGATAAAAATGTAAATTGAACTAAAATATAAGACTAGAGATTAACAAGTCTTTAGTTCAATTTGAGATTTTAACCAAAATGCAGGATTAAACTAGTTTGATGCAATAAGTTTTTCCTTTTTGTGACTTGGTATAGGCTAATATGAAAATATCTGAAAAACAAAAGAATATATTAAAAATTTAAAAATAAAGGAAGTAAACCATCGAAAAATTTGAAAAATATCCAAATGTTATATAAGTAACCATTCAGAAATGATTCTTACTAAATATTTCAAAAGAATGAAAATAATTTCAGGAATGCAAATATAGAAAAATATCTTTTATTAATTGAAGTGTTCAAATATATAGAATTTAAATACTTCAAAAGAAATACTCACAATATCATTACTGCATTTTTTTAATGCAAATGTTTTTATCTTGTGTGTTTTGCCTTAATTGTTTTCATATATGGAAAGAAAAGAAACCTTCCTTATATCCTTTAAAAAGGATAGTAATATTTTATAAGGAATCATAATTAAATTAGACATGAACTTCTCCTTCAGTTTGAGTACAGACATAATCATTTAATGGGTTAAAGGAAAAATTTGAGAAACTTGCAGTTTTTTTACTTGGAAATCATTATGAATATTGTTATAAGTGGATAAAAGTGATTTAAAAAGGGTGTTTGAAAGTCCAGTCTTTGAAAAAAGTAACCGTAATCCTCATTTCTGGACTTCTAACTAGTTGACTTTGTTAACTTATTGTTGAATGGGGGATTTGAAAAATAAATAATAATTTACAAAAAGGATCAATAATTTTATGATATTTGTTTTTAAGAAATTTTGAGGGTAATCATTTTTCAAATAATGACAAAAAAATTTCCTGTTGCTGAATTTGTATAACTTTTGGTTAAATTATTTTTGTGAAGTAAATTATATTTTCTGTTTATAAATATATCGGTTGCAATTTCATATAAAAGTGTATTGCAATAATACAAACTTTAAATGCATCTTTTTTTATATCAAGAATATTGTTAAATAATTAATCAGCTCTCTTTAAATCTAGGAATTCAGTAATATTTTTGAGTCATAATTTGGGCAAAATGTAATATTGGGTTTAAATTATTATTTTTACCAAAGATAACGAAATCATCTGTGTAATAGTATTGAAAGTAAGATGTGTGTGTATTATCACTATATATGATTTATTTCAATTAAAGTACAAGTAAAGGTTTTAACTAGATATTTACTAGTAGAACCACTTTGGGACAAGCCTTTAATATGTGTAAATGCTTTGATTAAATACTACAAAGTTTTCTTGTTTGTTAAGTTTAATGTAATAAAATTAGAATTTAAATAATGTGATGAAATTAGAATATTAAATTTTTCTAATTTTATTACATTATTTAAATGATATGTAGCCACATATATGTTTGGACCACCACTTTACGAACCTATATGTTACAAAATTTTTCATGGAACCAAGAATAAGGGGAAAAAAGGATCTATATTTAACAAATTTTCCACATGATTAACTTTTGTTTGAGATTTAGTGACTTCATTATATAGAGGTCTGACTGCATATGTAATGCAATTGCATCTTAGCATACATTTTTTTTCAGAGAATTATTTTTTTAAAGTGTTCTTTTTATATTTATTTGGTTCCCTAGAAACTTCTTTAAATTATATAATTTTTCATTATTTTGTGATTGTATACTTGATATGTTCAAATTGCTTGTAAATATTTTATTTTTTGTTCCATGAACTTAAATAAATATTTTTGTAAAATGTTTTAATTGTAATGAAAATATGTATTCCTTTAGTGGGGAGCAAAGGCATTTAAGAATATGACAATAGTTCCTCCAGGTTCTGGTATTTGCCATCAAGTCAATTTAGAATATTTAGCTAGGGTAGTTTTCAATAACAATGGTTTGTTGTATCCGGATAGTCTTGTAGGAGCAGATTCCCATACAACTATGATTAATGGATTAGGAATCATTGGATGGGGTAAGATAATTTTTACTCATTTTTAAATCTAAATGTGTAGTTTTGATTTTATAAGATAGAAGAAAAATAAAATTTGTGTAAATCATTAAATGATTTCTTATAGTTTAATAGTTGAGATATTGTTCAGTCATATTCTAGTTTTTAGCATCAAACACATACATTTAGTATAATATACAATAACAATTATGTGTTTTGTTATAAATTCAACTTATACTTATATGTGGTTTAATTCATCTTTATATTAATAGTTGAATCTCTTTTTAAAACATGTAATTATTTATATTCTAAACTAGCTGGTACACCTGTTATTTGCAATGGTGAATTGAAAAATTAAACAATACAGATTGAAGGATAAAGCAGTTTTTAATGAGTTAATTTTACATGAATTGCAAATTAAACAAAACAAACAAAAAAAAAACCTTTTTGCATATCTCAGTTGAACAAAAAAAAAACCATATTTGTTAAATTTTAGGTCTGATAGCTGATAAAAATGTTTTTTTTAAATTTATTTATAACAACCCATAACTCTCTTGTGGGTTGATTTTTGAAGACACCTTTGTAAGCTGATCTCTGCTCTGCAAAAGTAACACATTGTTACAAATTTTGTGTAATGAATGCTTAAAATAGTGTAAATAATTTATATCTGGATGTGTAATGTGTTAATATTACTTTCTGTAGTATTTTATGTTAAAATTGTAATATTCACAAGCAACGCCGTTCCTTGCATATTATGGCGATTCAATGGAAACTGCAAAATGTTGGTGATAGAGCCAAGATAGCATCATTTTCGACAACCACATTGGCAACTTGACAATTGACTGAACGGTACAGAAGTTGCTTTGCTGTAGTGCCATCTGGTAGAGAGCTGCAACAAAGAGGATAGCACAAAAACCTTCTCTATAAAAAATCATACATGTACCAATATTGATAGTGATCGGTTGAATGGTGTTGGAGTGAAGCAATTTCATATATACAAACATTCATTTATATATATATATATAGGTTACAGTAGATGTACTATAATATTTTTTGGCAGATAATTTATGTGGCAGTTAAATTAATACTATTTTTGTTCCACTGAATAGAATGAATCTTGGTTTTATATAGTTTTTGAACTTTCTTAATTTTTACAACCTATTTAAGTGTGTGATATTTAAAAATTTTTTAAATTTACTATAGAAATTCACTTATATAATACTTTCAACTTTTTTAGGTGTTGGTGGTATTGAAGCAGAAGCAGTGATGCTTGGCCAGGCTATCAGTATGGTTTTACCCCAAGTTGTTGGCTACAAATTAGTTGGGAAGTTAAATCCCATGGTTACATCGACTGATGTTGTTCTTACCATTACAAAAGTAACTCTCATTTAATATTTGAACTATTAATTTGATTCTCAGTTACTATGTTTTTATTTATTAAAGTTGAATGCTATGATAAAAAATTATTCTCATGAAATATGTTCTTATAAAAGTCAATCTGAAAAGGTGTTATACAACAGTTTTCTACTATATTTATCTTTAAAGTTTTTTTAATTAAAATTTAATTTCTAATGAAGCTTTTGAAAAAAATTAATTCCTATATTTATTTTTAACTTATTAATAGCACATATATACTTAATCATTACTAAATTGCCATAAATCTTAATTTAAAACTAAACTCAAAGTAGAAGTTTAATAAATCAGTATAGTTCAAAGGGTCACAATAATATAGTAGTGATTGACTTACAAAAAACACTAGTGACAAGTTTTGGAATAAAATTCAACTCAGTATTCCTCTGATCAGATGTAAACCTCCACTTTCTCTTAAAAACAGACTTCTAAATTTTTGAGCTCGTAACATATGCAGTCCCTATATGAGCTGCGGTAGCTGTAATCCAAGTTAAGACTCAATCCATTCAAAACAAACTTATAACAAGAATATCCAGTTAGTTATAATGAACTGCCATTTCCACCTTATTGCCCTCTATTCTCTGAATGTTTTCTTATTAATTTGACCTCAGTTTTGTTATTGGTGAGAATTGGCTTTCTATATTTTTTCATATTTCTTATTATTCTTTGTTCAAGTATTTTGAAATTACAAAGCATGGATTTGTAAATTAGCTTGAATATTCCATCTTAAAGCATGATTCCCCTTTAAATTTCAAAATTTCTTTATTTTATAAACTTTTATTTCCAATTAAATTAGCTTTCCCTTTTAATATGTTCAGAAGTAGTGGAATTTAAATTCATTGATTAAAATTTCGTTTTTTATTAGCATCTGAGACAGCTGGGAGTTGTTGGGAAATTTGTAGAATTTTTCGGCCCAGGAGTTGCTGAGCTCTCCATTGCTGACCGAGCTACTATCTCTAACATGTGCCCTGAATATGGTGCAACAGTTGGCTTCTTCCCAGTAGATGATAAGAGTGTTCAGTATCTACAACAAACAGGTAATATATATTTGAATCTTAAATCCTTTTTAAATGTTTCTGGAACTATATCTCAAGGTCTGTATAAAAGTTTTCAGAATGAAACTGTTTTCTTTTAGCCACACATTTTAATTATTTTAAGTTAACAAGAAAAAGAAAAAAAAACTAGATATTTAAATTGAATGTTCTACTATGTGTTCAACTATAATGTTCTATATAAATATTAATTAATAGTTAATTAAATGTTAAAAGATTGCACCACTATCATACTCCATCATAAAAAGACAGTTTAATTTCATTTCATGATTCTGATTGCATGTTGCATTTTTTGCCAATATACCTTTCTCTTGGAAAAAAAAAAGACTGCATCTTCTTGGTTTTGACTAAATCCCAAATTTTCATTAGTTTTTAAAACAAAAATTAAAATGGAAGAAAGGAAAATAGGCTTTATTTTGAATGAATTCAAAGAATAGAGCACATGGCCCCAAACGAACATTCCCCTTATGGTTGTAAGAAATTTGGCTGAATTCTACTTTATTTGTGGCATTTTTTTTGCTTGCGCCCAGCTAACGGAAAAGCACCAAATTGAATTTGTGCTACTCTGAGGATTCTTATTAACCAGAATCAGAATTTTCAATATAAATTAAAACATGTATATTTATTATGATATCTAGGTTGAAGATCTGCATAGTCATTACTGCATGTATATATTTTCTTAATTATTTTAAAGGGGGATTGGCTATAGTAGCTGAATGGTCATGAATTCATGGCTAGTGTTATTTACAGGCTTGAGTCCTAATGTATGTGGAGATTCTTCTTGTGAAGGGGGATGAGGCACATTAAATCTTTTAAGGCTCAGAAGTTTTTGCATTTGCATGGTATGGAAATTTAGAGAGTAGGGTGGTTTTCTGTCACTTGACTGATTCAAAATTATAGGTTCATTGTCAGTAGTTCTCTTGTAGCTTCAAAATACATTTATAAACAATTAATTAAAATTTACTTTAAAGTAGTTTCAATTTAAAAAGCATTTTCCGTTAGGATTAACCTAATTTTCTGAATTGTTGAAGCATTATGAATGGACTATATGCATATTTTTTATTAATAGATTTAGCTTTGTACTTTTCACTTTGAGTGATATATAATTCCAATTTGACTTTAATGGCTTGCTGGTAGGATTTTTTTAGGACAAATTATCTTTTGTTCATATAAAACTAACCTGAATATTATTCTATCAATCAAGATTTTTATATTTTAGAGTTCAACAAATATATTGAGAAAAATGTAGGAAAAGTAAACAATGAAACATATTTAGTTTGTTGTAGTTGTTGTTGCTAATGCCAGTTTTTGTGAAGAATTGGTACAAGTATTATTTAATAATTAATTAATTTGAGGATGTTTTTAAAATCTTATTTTAAATATAAGGTTTTGTTCATAGTCAAACTATCAATTTACTTTAAAAAGCAAACTTTTATTGATTTGATGTCTTTCAAAAATGGATAATTTTCTTTATAGGTCGAGATGAGAAACATTTGAAGTATGTAAAAGCTTATTTGGAAGGTGTACACATGTACAGAGATTATAAAAATGCTGATCAAGATCCTGTCTTTTCAGAAGTAAGTTTTTTGACATTTTTGTATACTAATTTTAAAAGTTGTCAAAATGTATGTTGATGAAATTTTATTTAAGAATTTATATTCATTTAAGGAATGAGGTTTGGGAAAAAAATTATTAGTAATTTTATTAATTGTCCTATATCTATTTGGGTTTAGTTTTTTAAGTGGATGAGCCGAGTCTTCGAGCTCATGACCAGTGATGTTTCAGTTGAGTCCATCCTGATTCCACCGTGTAACAGAGCAGATGCGTGTTGAATTTGTTGGCAGTCAGGAAAGTGGTGTGCCAGCTTGAATGTCATTCTATCATGCTGATTAGATTATAAGATAGAGAGAAATATAATTTTTAAGGATTTAATTATTGCTTTAAGAGTTGTAAATCATAATACTTTTCTTTGTTATTTAGTCAGGGTTTAAAATTATGTTTTTTTGCCAGTAACTCTCGTTTTGCTTCTCAATCTGATTGTAAAAATTTATTTTTAAATAAAATTAACCAAATCATGAAGTATCGAATTGATGTATTGCCTCATTTAGCTTCATCTAGAACATAGGTTCCCAACTTTTTCTGACCTGGTGTCCCTTTTTCTAGTGAATATTTCAATACCCCTCCCCCCACTCCAGAAAATTAAGAGCATACATAATGCATGGTGAAAACATCAATTAAATTTTAAAAAAAATTTCTATTACCAAAAGAACATATTTTTTGCAATTTAGTTTTTTTCTAAAGCCCCCAATTTTTTTTTACTTGTGAATCTAAAATAGCTATTGCCACAAATATACAATTTTAAATATATGCAATCAAAACATAAGGTAACCAGTATTAAAGTTTACTTTTGTTAGCACATAATCAGTGTATTTTTTTAGACTATATTTGGTTAATCTGCCCATGCCCCTCAATACCATATCTCAAAACCCCCTAACTTATTCTGAGTCTTTTACTGCCCCCCTGAAAGTTTCAAACGCTCACAAGGGGGCATTATCGCCTAAGTTGAAAACCTATGATCTAGAAGTATTTGTGTAAATATTTGTTTGTAAGTCATTATTGTTAATGCAAATCTTTTATCATTTTAAAAATATTGAATTTTTTAAAAATTTTCTTAAACATAATTAATGCTTGTGAAGATATTTATTGTAATTATGAATTTAGTTTGTGTGTATGTGTGTAAAAGGAATATCTAACTATGTTGCTCAGATTATAAAGTTATGCTCCTATGATTTTTATGGATATGATTGGTTCATATGAATTATAATTCATTGTTTTCTTTTAGACAGTAACATTAGACCTAGGAACTGTAGTATCTTCTGTTAGTGGACCAAAACGACCTCATGACCGTGTTCCTGTTCAAGAAATGAAAAAGGATTTTCAGAATTGTCTTGTAAATAAGGTTTGTTTCAAATTTTTTAAATATTCTCCCTTTTAATGAATTATTCATTCATTAAAGTTTTAGGAGAGGGTTGCATTAGCTTGCGATATGAGATGTTAGTTGTATGATTATAAGATCTTGCATTTTGTTTTTTATTTATTTTATGTAGTACCAGCATGTGACATTCAAAATGTATTTAAATGTCCCATTTCTCTCATTGCTTTATGGAAGCTAGAAGATGGAATCACAAGTTCATGTTCTGTCAGCTGTTGTCATTGTATCATGAATTAAAATATTACTTATAGCTTCTAAGAAACTATAGATTTTATTTAACTTAAAGAAATTTAAAGATATAACATATTTAAAAAGGCGTAACTTTTTGTAGATTTAAACTAATACAAAGTATCCTCAAAAAATAAAACATAAATGTTTCTAAAAAAATTCTGAAATTGAATCAATTTGGTACTGGTTGGCTGTAGAGACATTGATTGACAACATCTGTAGGTAAATTAGTATTACTTTTACTGAACAATTATTGTTTTTCCAAGTTTCTTCCAACTCAAGCATGGGTGATATCTACTATTTTTTATGGACTAAAATTCATCTTACATTGACACTATGTACAAAAATAAGTTCATTAGCCCAACAGTAAATTAAGCACAAAGCCTCTGTGTATAAAATTATACTGTATGGAAATCAATTCATTGCACAAAGACCAACAGTATATTGACTACTTGACAGTGACCATACACTTCCAGTGGCTTTTTTTGCCTGTTTACATTCATATGATGTGACCATTTGGTCAAAAAGGCTGTTGCAGCAAAATTTCTTTGGAAAAAACTTCTGTTTTTGCTTATTGTCAAATTCCAGCTTTTTTGTTATTCTAACAAAATGGCAGAAGAATCTAGCTATCAGTTGTACTGATAATTTGAATTACTTTTAAAGTAATTGCTATGAACAATCAATATTTAAAAGCAGCATAATTTATTTTTAATATAAACAATTGGTATAAGTCAGAATTTGGTTTGTGTTTGTCAGAATTTGGCTTCATGGTCCCTATAGCCAGCAAGTGCCTTATAATCATCCCAATTGTGGTAGATAAGATTATTTGTTAAAATATTTTCAAATGTAAATTTTAATTAAATTTTTTTCAAAAACTTCTAGTTCTTAATAGAATGTTATAGGTATACTCATCGATGAATTTTTAAAATAAGTACATATTTACTTTAGAAATTCATTCATGACAGTGTTGCCAAAACTACCTGTTAAGTCTGTATTTATGATGAAAGAGAACATTATTAAAGCATTACTTAAAAATTTAGCACTATTCATCATTTCAAAGGTATAAAAAGTAACTTGATTTTTAAAATCCTTTTCTGTTATTTGTGTTAGATGAAAAGCAAGCTACTGTAATTGTTCAATGCAGTGGTAATTCTTTTAGTTAGCCACTGAGCTGATGAATTGATTTATACATATTTTTTGTAATGTTTTGATCTCTGGTTTTGTATTTTTTTGGAATCTTGTATTCATTTATAAGCAGTAAGCATACTCTCTGTTGATGTTATTTTTATTTTTTGTAAATAACTATGATTTTTTTCCCTATAATGTCATTTAACTTTTTGAAAGGAAAATGCTGAATGAATGAAAGAAAAAATATTCTTCATAATCATTGGTAGAATATTTTGTTTGTTTCTTTGTAGAATAATATCATAGCAAGTATTTTTCTTTGATTCTGTCTCCTTTTCTCCTTATGCAATATTTACTGCTAACCAATGCAATCTTATTTAAATATCTTCCTTTTGGATAGATATGATTCTGACAAGTTTAGTTGATGCTGGATATAATTAATTTGCTTGTGTAATCTTTCTTAGGTTGGATTTAAAGGATTTGGGCTGGATCCTCAAAAGCTTTCCACCACTGTGCCATTTACTTTTAATGATCAACAGTACTTCCTTCAACATGGTGCTGTCGTTATTGCTGCCATCACTAGTTGCACAAATACTAGCAATCCATCTGTCATGTTAGGAGCAGGTACAGTACTGAAAATTTCTTAACAAATATTTTAAATATAAATTTGTGAATTTTATGAAAAAAAATATTGGTTTTTCGATGTTATGAAAAAGGAAGCATGCAGAGATTGTTTTTAATTTAATATTTAACAATTCTACCCAAACACCATTTAGGTGTTATGAAAGGGTACTTCCCTGATTTGCCCACGCTGTTCTCGGACAGCTTATTTTTCGATGCCAATCTACTGATTTACTGTCTTTCACTTTAAAAAAAAAATTTGTAATGAGAGAATTATTGTTTAATTTTGTAAAGATCAGATTATGAAATTAGTGTTCATGATTACAAGGTCAGGTTTTATTACTTTTCCTTTATACAGGAAAATGAACACATTTTGTGTGCACTTGTTTAGTATATCACATATTACAAATACTACTTTTCAATTTTATGCTAAAATAAAATAATACTAAGTTACCTCCAATAACTCTGTACAGAATATTATATTAATATTGGATCAAATAGTGAATCAAAATTTCTCTAAATTATTCTGGTAGTAAAAATTCTTTATTGAACTTCTTTAGCGATGAAATAATGGAAAGTTCAGTTGATCTAATTCTGGTCTGGAATGTTTATATGAAATAGATACTAGTAGTTCTTCACTGTTGACATGATTTCTCATCACAGCGAATCCTGCTGTTCATTTGGATATTGATGTGATACAGTTCCTTGATATTTTCTTTAATGATTTCCTTAAAATGACAAATTCTAAAACTAATAAATGTAGCATTTTGAATAATTTGACTTACAAATTATGAAGAAATAGCAGAACAAGAAAATGGAACTATATGGCTAAAAAAAAAAAAAGAAACCATGAATTGATTAACTTATTTTAGCACTTTTTTATGTACAGTAGAATTCATTGTATATATTATGATTATGGGCGCAGCTGACCTTGGCCCCTATGGGCTGTGGCACCACTGAGTTAAGTTATATAATGACTAATTAGGATTTTTTTAAAGATGATTTTTTAAAAATGTGGTTAGAATTATTCATGGGCTAAAATTATTTATCTAGATTGCTAACCAGTTTTAAAGGTATAAATCTTTAAGCAGAAATTAAGTGATCAATATACAGTATTTTTCATATCTTAAGGATTTTTGCATTATTGCAAAATTTCTTCTTTTTTCTCTTTTAAAACATTCTATTCTTTTGAATAATTATTCTATTCTTTATTTATATTTTTAAACTTTAAAATTAAATCATAACACATTTAGATTTAATGTAAATTTTTCTGCCCAAAATGAAACAAATCTTTTATTTGTTTTATCCTATATATTAAATGTGTATCCTAATAAGTATTCTGGTATGTGTCTAAATGAATATCATACTGATAATGCTAATTTGGCAAAAATATTAGCTATTAAAAATGATAAATGCTACATTTTTATGAAATAACATTTGGGGAAAGCTATGAGAAAACTCACATTTAAATCTTGTCTTCTTCGCCATGGTTCAAAATTATGAGGGATATTGATTGTGGTGGTTGCTGACACATGAAGGGTTGAAATAGGCTGTCAAAAACATTCAAAAGACAAACAGGCATGCATATGTTACAAATTGCAATTTATAAAGGGGAAAATTCTTTAATTTATGCTGTCTTCTACTTGCTTGATATATATTTATGACTTTGCAATATCTATTGATAATTAATTTTCAAAATTTCTTTACTTTTTCACAGAATTTTTTATTTTTCCAGTGACATATCAAATTTTTAGATCATTACTTTTTTCAAATAATAGGTAAGACAATAGGGTGCAATTTGGTGTTCATACTAGGACATTTTATAATTTTTTCCCTGTCTTATAAGAATTAATCTTTTGAAGGTGTACCTTGAGATTTGTACCATTGTGGCCAAGCTACATTGGCTGATGTAAATAACAATAACATCTTTAATTCATTATAAATACATTTTGACTCAGGGTAGAAATACTTTACCATTTATTTTGATTTGCCTATCTTAGTAATGACTATTATTTGTACCAACTTAAACATTTTACTGTGATCACATAAAGATTTTGAACTTGTTAATTCTTACAATGTTCTTCTAAATCCACAAGCCTCTAAAATCTCTTTTATGTGATATGAGTATTTTGAAAAAAATACCCTTTGCTTTCTAGGTTTATTAGCTAAGAAGGCCGTAGAGAAAGGTCTTAGTGTTATGCCTTATATCAAAACAAGTATGTCACCTGGAAGTGGTGTAGTTACTTATTACTTGCAAGAAAGTGGTGTCATTAAGTACTTAAAACAGTTAGGGTAAGTGAAGTCAAGGATGCTTAAAAAACTTTTTTATGTTAAAAGAAGTATTTTTAAAAAGAATTATTTATTAAATACTGCAATTTTTTGAAAGGGAACTCTTTAAAAGAAATTAAAGAAATTAACAACTATTTTAAAATTTCATTTCATATTGACGTAATATATCACAATACGCTTTCATTGTTGTTTATCTTCAATAAAGATTACTTAAGAAAAATATTTTTCTAATTTCTACATTACTTTATGGAGCAAACAGAAATTTATAAAATCATGTTTATTTCTGGACCTGATTTGAACGATGGCATACATAATGTTGGATATTTTATTTATAATTTCTATTTTATTGTACCTTTATCAATTTTTCTAAAACCTGAATGGCTAATTGTTATAAATTCTAGATTGCTTTTTAATTATTTAATTTTATTTAAAGTGTGCTTGCATTTCAGATTTGATGTTGTTGGTTATGGCTGTATGACATGCATAGGAAATAGTGGTCCTCTTCCAGAGTGTGTAGTAGAAGCTATTGATGTGGTAATGTAGTTTTAATGGTTACATTGGTATAGTTGTTCTATTCCCCCCCCCCTTGTTTTTCCTGTTTTATCTTAAAAATTTTCGATACATATTTAAATAAACTCTTACGGAAAGTATTTTTTTAGCTGCAACACTTTTTTAAGAATGTTCATTGTAAAATTGAATGTATTTAAAAAATTCTTTGGAATGAATTCTGTTATATATTTTGATTAAACTGTACTATTAGGAATGTCAACATTGTGTTTTACTGAAAAATAACTATTTTTGATGCATTATTTTAAAAGGAGAGTTGAACATAAATCTTAAATAACTCCTAAATGTTTAGTTTAAAAAAATCATTTCTTTAGTGTAGTTACACTGATTTTTTTTTGTATCAAATTCTGACAATATATATAGCAAATGAATTTTTCAAAAATCTTTTTACTCTCATCTCATTTATAATTTTATTTTAACAATTTAAATACTGTATCAAACAAGATTGTAATATCATTGTAATAATTGAAAATATTGTGAATACTTTTTGAGATTGTTATATTTTTAACTTCACTTGCTTATAGAAAAATAATTTTTACATGGCGCAAATGTTTACATAACATTTAAAATGGGCCATTTTAAATTTAATGCTATATTGAAATAACAATACAACTAGAAAAAACATAAATACTTTTGATATTTAAAAAGTTACAGTACATTTATTCTAAAAAAAGAAATGTAAATTTAAATTAGAGTTTAGATGATAACCAGAATGTGAAATTTAATTAGTCAATCTTATTCATTGTTCTAAATGAATAAGGAATACTGAGCTTTTTAACCCCTGCTGGCGACTTTATACATCTTGCTCAAAAGGTATATTAACTGCCCCGAGCGCACATATACATCTTTCTGAAATACAATCCTTTTCTATAGCACTGCTATCATAAAGCTTTTCCAAAGGCTTTAGAATGCAATAAAATGATTTTGATGGTGTTTGCAAAGGATTTACTTATTTCGCAGAAAAATTCTCTTATGTCTTTTCTTTCTCCCAATACACAGCTAACGTACATTAATGTGAAAAACGAGGGCACTGGGGAGTGAATCATGTAACTTTTAATTGGTAGTTAAAGGGTTAATATACAGATTTAAATGGGTTTTTCCATTCAGATTGTTCTATAAAGAAATACAATTAAATTCACGTTTAAAAAATTATAAGTTTTGGCATTTTTTTTTAACGTTATGTCAACTTGCATTTAAGTAGTGTCTTTCTAAAAACACAGGAAATCAATAGTAAGAGTAAAAACAACAGATTCTGATCTGCATGAAAATTTTTACTATGTAGCTTCTGCTTTAAATAATTTATTCTTTGATTCCTGCACTTCTTGTTCATTAATATAATTTTAATCTCTTATTCTTTATCGTAACCTTCTCTTGTAACTGAAATTAAATTTGAGTTTTGATAATTTTTTAAGATTAAATTTTTTTTCCCTCTCCAAGTGCTGATACTTAGTTTTAAAAATTTCATTACTTTTTATAAAGATATTCATTTACTAAAATAACTTGATTAATTTTTTTGTGCAAAAAGGTTTAATATGTTAAAATTGTAAGGCAAACATTTAAAAGATGTGACTACTAGAACAGTAAAACAATAGTTAAAAGAAGGAAAAAGTATAATCATTTGTTGATTGCAAATGGAAAAAAGTGTGCCTTGTCTGAATCTATCAGATACAATTTGAGTGCAGATTTGAGTGCAGTTGTTGTTTGTAGCAATTTAAGAACCTTGATTATCAAATTTTCTGTTTAGAGGTTCCAAAAGAGCTCATTTCTTAATCTCTTGCAATATCTGAAAAGATTTCAGTGAATTTTAGTATATTTCACTGAATTCTTTTCAGACATTACTAGAGATTAAGGAATGAGCTCTTTTGGAATCTCTAAACCAATGCAAATATATTATTAAATCTGATGTGAGTAAAGTAGTCTTGGTCAAAGCATGCACGATTAAATGTTGCTATTAAAATAATTACAGCAAAATAGTCTTAAGCTAATTTTTTTGTTTTTACTCGAACAGCAAGCTGGAAATATTAATGCCAGTGAATGAATCAATTAAAAAAAATTAGCAGTGAAGTCACACCAGATAGTCCCTTTTGTATGTTGCAGGAGTTCTTGATGACAGTTTCACTAAAAGGGTTTTCTCCACCGAAGACAGTGTTTCTATGTTTAGAACTTCGCGGCTATCGATTTCTGATTCAGCTGCTCTTTTGATATGTTATCTGTTATTTTACATATGCCTGTATCAGAAACCTAATAGCACATTCTATTGGTGTAATAAAAAAGTATTATAATTTTTTTCATTTCATCAACAAAAAAAAATCTGTTTGGAAAAAAACTAGAGCTTTTGATCTATCCATTTGTAAATTAATTTTTATAATTTATCCTGATTTCTGAATCACCTGGTAAATTATCCAGTACCAGGTGTTAATAGTTTTGTTTTTGAAAAGTTAACTAGTTTTAAATAATATATGTATTCAAATTCCTTTTTGAATTGATTTTAGTTGAGCATTAAATTTATTTTCAATTGGTATATAAATATTTGCATTTCATGAAACATTTAATTTTCTTTGAGCATTCCAGTTGAAAATATAACAATTTCAAAAAGAGACGAACTGATACACTATTGTATATTATTTCTTATAATTTTAGATTTTGAAAATTTAATTAGTTTTCAAATTCTAATTGAAGGAATTTTAATATTCTAAAAACTTCTTTTTTTCCCCTCTTAGGGTGAAATTGTCGCTTGTGGTGTATTATCAGGAAATCGCAACTTTGAGGGAAGAATTCATCCTCATACCCGTGCCAATTATCTTGCATCTCCTCTTTTAGTTGTAGCATATGCACTGGCTGGAACTGTGAGCATTGATTTTGATGTGGAGCCTATTGGTAAATGTTTTAAATTTATTAATTTTTCAGAATTATTAAAATTCACTTTTTTGCATTTTTTCCCAACCAACTTTGGTTGAGAAACTAAAAAGCTTAAATCTTCAAAGCCTTCATCAAAGGACTCATAGCAAATTGTTGGTCATGAAGAGTGTTGTAAAAGAGGTTATTCTAGAAATTTTTTTTAATTTTATAACTTTTAAAAACTTTAGGTGATTTTTGATTTTGTGAAAACATGTTTTTTAGTTATAAATTCAAATTAACTAGATTTTTTAGATTATTTTTCCCCTGTATTAGTTGAAAAATGTGAAATGTATTAATATGTATTGCATTCTATATTTGCAAGTATTTTTATAAGCTTTTAATTTCAATAATATTGTGTAGGTTTAAGTATATGTATTGATATTATAATTTTAAATTCAATTATTTTATAGATAAAATTTTTGGGTTTTTATTATGTCACCTTAATTTAATGATTGGATCTAAAATTTGTGCTATTGCTAATTTGTTTCTATTGTGAGAATGGGAAATATACATGATGCTGTAAAACCTTTTTGAGAGAAAAACCCAAATAGTATAAAAAATATTAAAGTAATTTCTTTTTCTGCATTGATAGTTTTGTTATTATTATAACCAAGTGATGTTTACTGGTATACAAACTTCAGCCAAAATACGCTTCGTAATTTTGAATCACAGTTGGATGGTTAGGCCATTATTCGAACTACATCCTACACTCCAACAGTAATACTTTAAACCCAATTTAATTTAATAAGCACCAGCACCTTTAACAATGGTATTTGGACAAAACAAGAATGAATTCCTGACCTGTTGTTGTAAGTACATTATTTTAGCAGCTAAGCAACCATGTCCTATTAGAAAGAAATCTGAAGATTTTGTTATTTTTAACAAAATTATTGCTGACTTTATCATTTTAAAGTTTTCTGTATCTGTTGAATGCATTTGTGAGTAATTTACTTAATTGACATGGATAAAAAACTATACAATAAACTGTTAGTCATATAAGTTTTTTTTAATTGTATGCTTGGTGAGATAATAAAGAGACCTCATCAAAGCCACTATTTTGCTTTTGAATTCAAAATCACACCATACAAGGCATTTGAAGTTCTGTTAATTTTAAAGAATAGCAGCCCCAATTATTTTTCAGGGTTATTTTTGATGGAATCTAATATTAAATTTGCTTTATTTCAGACTATTAAATTAATTTGACATTAGGATTCATTTTTTGTGTGTATACTCAAGTAAATAAAATAGGAAGTAAATATTATTTACTTTTTAACCCCTTCGGGACAAACGTCACATATCCATGCCAGCACGAAACACTGACAGCTGCCTAGCGTCACGTGTATGAGTCACGCACTTGGAACGTTTTTTAAGCTCAATTTTTTGACAATAGATGGCATTATATGTCCATAAGGTTTGAGATACATGTAGATCTGACCTTCATCTCAAAATGAGAGAAATATTACTCGCATACATGTGGTTTTTGTCTTATAAACTTAAGGGAAAGGGAATGTTTCCGAATTGAATACTTTATGACTACTCCTCAAATGAACACATGGTTCTTGTTTATAATAAAGGGGTGAGATTTATTTTTACTATAGCATTTGGTTTGGGTTTGCAGTGTAGTTTTTAATGGATAATTAGATCTGGTAGACAAAATTATTATTATTTAATTTTTTTTGACTTTTACAAGGTTGAATTATAATATTTCAGATATCTGTATGCCGATTACATGGATTTCAGCTTAACTACACAAAACCCTACGATATGCACATGTTTGCCTCTGTCCTGAAAGGGCTAATGCTTGAAATATTCAATGCTTTGTTATATAAAAATTAAATATTTCTTTTCTGCATTATGTGAAAGCTAGTCTATTAAATGTACCATCAGTTTCGTGGTACTCATGATTCCTAAGAGTAAAATTGAGTTGATTCCTCACAAATCATATGGAGGAATTGTTTTGGCAAATGCTTGTTAAATTTGCTTCAAAGTTCTCTTGTGATGTAGAAAGTTCAGGTATTTTCCTTATCCAAATGCAATAAAAAGGTTACAAAATCCTAAAAAGACCGGTTTTGTTAGTAGTTTTTTTGTAAATCAAATGTGATTATGGCAAAAGATTGATACTAAAAACACATTATGGTTATGTTATCAAAGTATTAATCACTTTTATTTTAGGAAGTATGTTTTGGAGATTGAAATTAGAAACTTTAACTATCTCCTAAAAGATTTAATTTTTATTTTAAGCAATCAAAATAAAGCCTATTTGTAAGTATAATAAATGTAGTTTCAAATAAATATGAATATATTCTGAAGCATCTTGGCTTGCTTGTTAGAAAGCATGGCTTTGTATCCTTGAATTAATTATTTTGCTTATTTATACTATTTGATTACTTTTATATTGAATATATTTTAGGTAAAGGAAGTGATGGTCAAGATGTATATCTCAGAGACATTTGGCCCCAGAGAGAAGAAATTCAGGTATTGTTGACATTCTCTATTTGTCTTAACAAATTAAAAACTGCAACATTGATGTTTCAAAATATTATATTCTGAATATTTTAAAATGTTATTTTTTAGGAAGTTGAAACAAAACATGTTCTTCCAGCAATGTTTAGAGAGGTCTATTCTAGGATTCAGGTAATGTGTGCACTTATCTTTTGTCAATAGATTAAATTATTGTTTTTAAAATGGATGTTATTTTGTATTCCATGTGTTATTACTGTCCTAGTAAATAATTTTCTGAAACTATTGCAAGCAAGTTTTCTAATCTTTTTATGTAAATATATTTGGAATTGGCAAAAAATTCTAGTTATTTTTCTTGATGTTATTAAAATTTATAGGATGGCTTAAGAAGATATATCAATATTTTTAAAATGATTTTCTCTAATTTTATCTCTATTTTAAGAATAACTAAAGTGCTATACTGTTCAAATTAAATGGGACAAATGTTTTCTTTTTTCCCAATTGGTATGTGATTACCAGTGGGAAAATCAAAATAGCCTTAATCCGGTTATATCTGCCTAGAGGTAGTGCGACAGATTAACCTTAACTATAACTTACTCGTTTAACTGGTTTTATAGTGTATCAGTAGCTCAGTTGTGAGCTCTTCAGTGTGATAGCTGATGGTTATAATTTTGTGTTCGATGTAATGCACGCTATTTTTGCTTGCTCAAAGATAGAACTCAAAGAAAGTGTTCTAAAATAATTGCTCTTAATGAACTTTTATGACTGTGAGACATATAGCTACGACAGTTGGTGTGGGCAAATCAAGTGTTTCACAAGAATTTTTGGAACATTTCAAGATCTCAGATCAATGCTTCCAAAAAGAATAGGAAAATGTAAGTGCAAATTAAAAGCTACTCCAAGAACTGATAAAATTCTTAAAAGAAATAGCAAAAAAAATCTAATAAAGACAAGCACAGACCTTTAAAGGGATTTATTGGAATATGGTGTTGAAGTGAGTACCACAACTGTATGGAAGAGGCTTCTAAAAATTGGCCATAAGACAAGAGCAAGGAAAAAAACAATTTCTATCTTGGAAAATGATGAAAAAACGTTTAGCGTCGGTTAAAAAAAAATACCAATCATGGACTGTTTAAGATTGGAAAAGGGTGATTTTCAGTAATGAAACACATATTATTGTAGAGATACAAATCAAGTGTAGTTAGACAGTGAAGGTAAAATACCCTTCTAAACAGATGTTTTGAATTTTTAAAATGGATAACGACTTAAAAAAATGTTGTTGTTTTTTAAATGGTATTTCATATGATAACTGAAATAAAATGTTCCATTTTTTTGTAACAATTTATAAATCTCATATCTTTTTTGATCATTTCAAAAATTGGTAGTAATGGAGTATATAAATGTTTAAAAATTAAAAATTCATTCATAAACTTTTAGTTCAGGGTGGGTCTCATGTATCTAAATTGTTGTAAATTTTCATCAGTTTTTTCCCATCTGGATATTAATTTTTCTCTTTACAGTTTTAGCCTTTTCCTCGTATAATTTACTATGTAAATGTGAAAGCCCCCAAAATTCTCGTATTTCAAGTTTAAAAAATGTTTTGCACATAGTCAAATACCTTAATTCAAAAAAAATTCTTATTAGTGAAAATAAACTAATTTTAGCAATAGTTTTTAAATTGATTTCTTTTATATATATAATCAGCACTTTTTATTAATTGTTATAAACAAAGCAATAATTGAAATTTGTCTTTTTTTGTAAATATTTTGTAGGAATAATTGGAGGAACATCCTTAAAACTTAAATTACTAGTATTACATTGAAGGCTCTGTATAGAATATGTGAGATTTGAATTTGAATATATTGGATGTGTGGTATAATGAAAATAATTGTTATTTTAACCTAATAAAAAAAATGTATGCAGGTTGAAAATACTTTTTTAGACCCACTTAAAATTTTTGGTTTATTTACAAAGTATTTATATAGAATTATACAGATGTGTATAAAACTGAATTAATTTTTATATGAATTTCAATGGGATTTTTTCATAATTTAAAAAAATATTTTTAGGTATAATTGATCGATTTTGAATTGAACTATAAATACAATTTTAAGTGTTTCATTTGAAAGGTTGTTTGATTGCTTAGTTATGTAATAATTGATATAGTTGTTTTTTTATGTAAATATTTTAAGAGGAAATGTTAGCTTAATTTAAATATTTTTTGAATGTATATATTAGTATTTTTAAAAAGTAAAGTTAAATTTTTCTTTCAACAAACCTATAATTTCAAATCGGTAATGTTTCATTTCAGTTTGGAAATAAAAGATGGAATTCTTTGAGTGCTCCAGAAGGCAGTTTATATGCATGGGATCTCAATTCTACATATATTAGACCACCCCCATTTTTCAATGATATGGTAAGTAATTTTGCTTAAAGAATTATTACTTGGGAGTCTTTCCAAAAAAAAAACTGGAACTTTTTAAAGCTGTGTTTCAATTTTCTTCTTACAGGACATTTTTATCTCTTTCAAAATACTATCCATAACACAAAGTAGATAAAAAGTCCTTACAAACTGTTAAAATTTATAAAACCCAGAAAATTAAACAAAATAAAAAATAGTTTGTACATGTAGTATCGATAATTCAGGAAAATTTTTTTACGATTAGAAAAAAATTAAAAAAACAGTCGATAGTGGCACTGGTACAAATGACTCGGTTGGAAATATGCAAATGAGACAGGTGATTATAAATACTGATGCTCGTGATTTACACACAGATCCAGTTCTCCATTGCATGCCAACTAAGTGAACATGGATGCTGAGTGGGAAAGACAAAGCTTTGTTGGTGAAGCTGTTTTACATAAACAAGGAATCAGCAACTATTGCATTGAGTAAATTCTGACTTCAGAAAAATGTGAAGTCTGGAAAAGGCAGACACGTTGAATGCGTGTTGCAGCCGAAATGGAAACATTAGTGTCAGAATTTGCTGCCAGGACTAGCAGTGCTCGGGAAGCTAAGCTGGCAGATGCTTGGGCTTACCACCATCCTCAATATGCAACATTCTTCATGGAATTCTTAATCAGTATCCATACAAATTAGTCTTGCCATGAACTTTAACTATCGTATACCACAGAGTGAGTGAATGTCGCACTGTTCAGCTACATGAGGGCTTTTGGCGATGAACCTTGTAATTTTGAACCATGGTCAAGTGACGAGGATGACACCTGAGCTGGCACCCTCTCTCCTAACTACCACACTACACCAGCAGGGAGAACGTTTGAGCTCTCAACAGATTTAGTGTGCATCGCTCCGCTACACTGCGGGTTTTCAGTGGTACTGGGCTCGAACTCGTGACAAGCCAGCCATAATCTGATACCTTGATACTAGGCTACTGTGGCCTCTGGATACCACAGAGAGAGGTGCATTTGTGAGGTGGGCTCCCTACAAAATTTAACAAGATTCCTCTTGGAACAGATGAAGCTCTTTTTTCACTCCATTGTGATGTTAATACCTTTTAACTCTCACATCTGGTCGATGTGAAATTCAGGAATGTACTTAGGAGAAACTGCTGAATTCCCGCATCACAGTGTGGTGTGGTTTTGCAGAATTCTTCATCATAGGACCCCTCTTCTTTGAAACACAGTGTTCAGTAAATGGGTGGAAAACGATGGCAGTAAATGCCCGGCATTATTTAACCCTTCTGCGGTAAAAGGTTGTTCCATGTTTGCCTGAAAAAGATGCACTTTCTACTGTAAGGTTTATGCAAGGTGGAGCAACAAGTCACACTGCTAATCCAATCAAGGAATTTTGATAAATACGTTCGGAGAGGAAATAATTATTAGCAAACATTGCAAGTTTCCATGGTCTCCCGATCTGACACCAGCAGACTTTTGGCTATAGGTATATTTAAAATGTTGGGTGTATCGATCCCGTCTATACAATCTGTCGGAATTGAAATATGCAATCTGCCGAGAGCTGTCATGTATACAGCCGGACATTCTGCACTTTGCTGTTGCAGGATTTGTGACCAACTTGCAATGTGTTATTTTGTGTGGTGGTGTACATGTAAAACATATACTGCTATAAAAAATGATTTGGTAACATTATTTGATATTTGGGTGTCTTTTCTTTCACTTATGGACGAAATGCCACCTATTGGTTCTTTCTTTAAATTATTTTTTTGTCTTTAAAAAAATCCTGTAACTTTTCAATGTTAAACATGCAAAGCATTTTTCATTTTGTTTAATTTTCTGGGTTTTATAAATTTTTAAAGTTTTTATGGACTTTTTGCCCATTTGGTGCTTGATACATTTGTCTAATGAGTAATTCCATTGTTGAAAATATTTTTAAACTTAATCTACTATAATGGCTGAGAATTCCTTTTTCATTTTTTTCTTCTCCACTTCTGTATTATGTAATCATTGTTCTTTTATACCTCTTTTTATGTGCAAATAAAAGAAATTGCACAGAGCTATGTCAAGTGAGTAAGGTGCATGAATCTGGAAGTCATGCCATTTTTTGCAAAAAAACTGGCACACTGAGATGGCTTTTTGGAGCATTGTCATTGTGAAATTTTGCCTCTGTTGAGCATTTTTTATGTGTACGGTTACATAAGGATCTCAGAAGCAAACTTAATATGGTCTGAGCTGCTGGAATAAATTCTAAATGTACTATCCTCCTCACATAAAAAATAAACAAATGAACATCATCTTGATGTTTGATTTCACTTAATCAACCTTTTTAAGACAAGGCAACAGATGTTCCATTGGCTAAGTTTGTTTTTGCTTTATAATTGTAGCATCATTACTTGTAAACAGTAATTATCTTGGAAGATGTTTTTTCAAATCCTACTATTAGCTCACACTCTCTCTATATTTATTTATATATATATTTATTTTGTTCAAATTTTCAATCGTTAATAAAATACTTTCTGTTTGTCCAATCAAATTCAAATTTTTGCTAAACTTGTATTGGATGACACTTTCAATCTGTAATGAAATACTTTCCATTCATCCATTCAAAGTAGGAATTGACTTAGAATTTTATTCTTATATTACTTGTTAGTTTAGAGCTGTTTCGAAGTTTTACATTCTTCTATTTTGCACCCTCTTTTGCTTGTCAAACCCTGAGGCACAAATTTGAAATTGACCCATCCTGTTCCTGAATCTTTATTTAAGACTCACTGATCTAAGCTTCAAGATAATTTAGTTAATTCCACTGTGTTCAAGCATGTTTATGAATTTTCTCAATGTTTTTTTCTATTCAAGCAGTTGACAGACATCCATTTAAGAAAGCTTATCACCACTTCACATGTAGCCATTCTTTAAATGAGAAAACCACTCTAGCATTATACTTTCTTCTCATAATGTCATCTTTGAATTGTTGTAATTCAGCATTATAACAGTTTTTGCATTGTTTTTGAAACAGGAAACAAAATTTCACAGTCACATATTGTTCACTAAATCTATCATCTTAAAAAAAAAAACAACCAACAAACAAACAAGGATAGAGCAAAACAACTGAAGTGGGGAAAAAATGTGTGGGACAAAACTATCTTGGGGCTGATTTTAGTAGTACATAGTCATAAACATAGTACTGAATTCTTAAATAATTGTGACTGAAAAAGTATGTACTATGCAAGTTTCACTTAGGGCAGCAATTCTGGAATTTTGGGATATCTGTTAATTATTAATTGTATCATCTATTGTTATTTTTCTTTTGGCCATAGCTAAAAAGTTAGTATGACCTTGGTAAATTTTGATAGAAGCATGATTGATAATTATATGTGAATATAAAATGCATTGGAATAATGCATAGCTCCCTGTAAATATAATTTTTTAATTGTCTTAATTATTTTTGTCATCAGACTGTAGATCTTCCAGAAATCAAAAGTATCAAAAATGCCAGAGTACTTCTCTCTCTGGGAGATTCTGTTACAACAGATCACATATCACCTGCAGGCAGCATTTCCCGTAACAGCCCTGCAGCTCGTTTTTTGAATGCTCAAGGGTGAGACCTTAATGTTCATTTTTAGTTTGATATTTACTATCAAATATTTACTTTTTTCTTCAAATTTAAAGAAATTATTTTATTATTAGTTTTATTTTGTGAAAGTATTTGATGTTTAGTTTTATAAAATTGTGTAAGTATCAAGTGCATTTATATGCACACACAAATGCACAAATTGCAGAGAATGCTAATTATTTTATTGCAGGAATATGAACTAAACTATGCAAGATAATTGTTTAAATGTGCATACATACATTTTAAATTAAATTAACAAATACTGTATTTATTTGAATCTAAGCCTCCATTGATTCTAAGCTGTACCTGAAATAAAAAAAAAATGTATAAAGGTTATTAAAGGTATATCCAATATTTACAAAATTTAAAAAAAAATTAATGAGAACTAAAAAGAAATGAACAATTTATTTTACCAGTATTTAAAACTTACAAATACGTATATGAACCTGTAATTGCTCTAAACCTCGGTAAAATATTCACTTTCCCTCATCCAATTTTTCCTCCTTTGATTCTAAATCACACCTGATTTTCAGTAGCATTGATATTAGGAAAAAAGGGCAGCTTAGATTCGAATAAACATAATATATAAATTGATTTTTAGTCAATTTGTATTTTAATATAAAACTAAATATTTTGCTAATTTTTTAAAAAAAAGTCTATTTGTAAATTTTAAAAATCAAAGCAATTTATTATATTTATGAACGATTGCTTTAATGTAAAATTATAAAATAAATGAAATGACTTTTATCCATCCTTACATTTCTTCAGAGTTTGAACTCCTCTTTTTCTTCGAAAAGTATAGTTTAAAAGTTAAAATTTATCTAATTGGTAATGTAACTTATAGAATTATTTGATTGGTTAAAAATGGCATTTGTTTTCTTAAAACATTGGTTAAAAACTTTTAATTAGACTTAATGAATTTCACAATAATTTTTTTGAATTTTAGAAACTATTATCTGTAACTAAAGTTAACTTAAAATTTTTTTTCCTTAAAATTATAAATCATAAATTTTCTTTCTTTGATTTCAGCCTGACACCCAGAGAGTACAATTCATATGGTGCTCGAAGAGGCCATGATGGAGTATTGACTCGAGGAACATTTGCCAATATTCGTTTAGTAAACAAATTCCTTAAAAAGGCAGGACCAAGAACTATCCACATTGACAGTGGAACTGAAGTATGTCCCGCTAACTATTTTAGTAAAATTACTATAAATTCATTTTTTTTTATGTGGAGCTTTCTTGAAAACTTACTATCGATGTAAATTTATTTCTGTATAAAATAAAACTTGTATGTAAACCATTGCCTTATAAATGTTACACTATTTATTGGTACTTTGAATTTGGCATGCAGTTACTTAACATGATGGATAACACAGCATTAACAAAAACAGTATGGTGATTTCATTGAATCCAATAAATATTTACATTACAATATCAGTTTTTAAACTTATTTATTTTGGAACAAAACAATTACTTTTTAAAAAACAGTGTACTAGCATATATTATTCAATTATTAGAATATTATAAATGTGTTGTGTGAAATTATAATGCAAACTTTAAGCAATTTTTTTTATATCTGTGTAATGAAAAATATATAATCTGTTAATCATAATTGAAATAGATATTAAAGTTCTCACATGTGAAGTCATAAAACAATTAAAATGTCATTCCTGTTGAGTGATTTTGTACTTGAACCTTAATTTTATGGTTCATCAAATAAACAAAGCTGATTAATGTATATTATTCTTTATCTTTCTTTTTCTTAAAAAATAGTTTGATAATTTTTTTTCTTCTTAATTCTAAAACAATGCATCTTTATCATTTGTCATTAATTTAATACTTTTCCAATTTTTTTGTGTGTGAATCAGCTGGATGTCTTTGATGCAGCTGAAAAGTACAAAAGTGAAGGACGGCAGCTGATAGTTCTAGCAGGTAAAGATTATGGATGTGGATCATCTCGTGACTGGGCAGCCAAAGGTCCTTTTCTTTTGGTATGTTGCACAATTTTTAAAAAAAGTTATTTGTTGATACAGTTTTTTCAATCCTATCTTGCATAAAATATTAGTTTTCGGTTATATTACTGAGAGAAAAAAGCTGCTATATAATATAATTTGATATTTTTAAACTTAAAATATCTTTTATTTTCGAGTTTAAAGATTTCCTCTTAATTTATTTAGTCTTTTTACTACAAAGTTGTAAAGGTATTATTGAAGAGGAAACCACATTGTTCTGGAATCTCAAGTCTTATTACTTATTCATTTAGCTCTGTTGAAAGTTGATCATTATTATTAATCTTAATTATTTTGTTGCTATTGGAAAGCATGCTGGAGAGCTTATGAAATTTTTGTCTTTTGTCCTTAGCTCTGCGTTTGTAGATTGATTTTCAAATTACAAATGTTATTCTTCAGCATTTGGTTTGGAAACTGGTATTTTTAGTTTAAACATCCAGTTTTTAAAACAGATAATTTTAAATTAGTTTATGTTTAAAGTAGTTGAAAAATGGGGATTCCTTTTTAAAGAGTGTTCTTTTTTTAAATATTTAACATGCATTCTCATATTACTATAATGTTTGTACATCCAATATTGAAAATTTCTGAAATAAAAGGTACTTATTTCTCTTTTTTTCCCCGGAAGTTATGAAATATTTAAGTGAGAATAGCAATAATTATTAACTTTTTTCTAAAGACTTCTCATTTTATAGACGAGAAAGAAATATGAACCAATTTCTAAATTTAGAATATTTTAGTACAGTAATTATTATTATTTATAAGTTCTTTTTATGGTAATAACTTTAGCATTTTTTTTCTTATAGGGTGTACGTGCCATTATAGCAGAGAGCTTTGAGCGTATTCATCGCAGTAATTTAGTTGGTATGGGAATTCTTCCTTTACAGTATCTTCCAGGGGAGACTGCTGAAAGTCTAAACATCACTGGACATGAGCAATTTGATATTATTATACCTGAACAGCTGAAACCAGGAATGAAAGTCAGGGTTGCAGTAAGTATTTGTAAATTATGTATTTTTAGAATTTATGACTTTTTCATCATATATTTGGACAATTTTTTTTTTGATAAAACTATAAGAAAAATGAGATGTAAATTCCTGCGCTATTTCAATATTCAATAACTGTTTTCTTGGTAATTTTTTTATTACTTGGTGTTTAAAAGAAATGTTTTCTTTCAACACCAAGAAATCATTAAAATTTAAAATATCATTTAAAATAAATGTTTTTCTTTTTCTTATGGTGAATAATAGAAACTGATGTCTTTCATTTTCTCATAAAAGGTCTTAAAATAACTGAGGTTATTTTTCATTTCATTTAAAAAATATCAATTAGTTTAATTGAAACTATTTTATCATTTTTTTTCTGAATGTACTTTTCAAAAATCAGGTTTTGCTATTGAAACACAAATGAACAGAAATTTATTGAAAGTATTATGTATTCAGATTTTTTTTAATGCAAATAAAATGAAGGAGTTGATAATTCATTTCAGATTTCAATTATCATATTTCAATTTTTAAAGAAAGTAAATTGTGATTTTATGTAATATCAGATCACCTTGTCTTGCGATATGCAATGGAATTGTCATGACTGATTGCAATAGAAACTGTATTATGCAAAATAATTAAATATTAACTCTTGCAAAATTATATTTGTATAGTTTGAGTTAGTTCCTAATTTTTTTATTACAAACAGATTTTCTGGTGCATTAAAACTAATCTATGATGTGAAAGTTGTGATATGTACTATTCTCCTATTAAAAATTACGGTGTAAAGCAAGAATAATAAAAAGTAAAAGAATAATAACTAAATGTATTTTTGTGTTGTGCTAAAAGATTTCTAAAGAAATAAGTCTGAATCCAAAAAGTTATTCATAGTTTTCGGGCACTTTCTTATAAGGTTTTTATTTTTTATATTATGTATTCTTAAACTGCTCATGTATCTCCTTTAACTGCCACTGGCGTATATGTACATGTCCCTCAGCTAGTGCATTAGCTACCCATGGTATATATACATCTTTCTGAAATACAATCCTTTTGTGTTGCTATCTGTAAAACTAGATTAGTATTCTGAAGGCTTTATAATAAAATAAAAAGACCTTGACATGTTTGGGATGGATTTACTTATTTCAGAAAAGGATTTGTCCATTCATACCTTTTCTTTTCCTCCAATGCATCATATACGAAAAATGATAGCACTGGAGAGTGAATCGCATAACCTTTAATTAGAAGTTAAAGGGTTATTTGCTTCATACTTAATGAGTATACATTAAGAGTATGGAATTAAGAACATAGAGACTAGTTCTGCAATTTTTTGTTATCTAAATTAAATAATAAGCAGCCTTTTTCTGTTTAAAGTAGGAACACTTCTTTCTTTATGTTCATCCCTGAATTAATAAGTAATTTTAGATAGAATGTGTTTCAAAAAATGAAAAAATGTACATGCAGACAATGATATTGAAGATAGATTGAATACTGGAGATAAACTACAGAACTCATTGATGCAAGTGGCCAGGATGGACAGTTAAATTTTTTTTTTGAAAAGGGTGGAAACTCAATTTCCCCCTTCTAACAAATGTTTGATTCTAAGCCACACCTGATTTTCAGTAGCATTAACAATGGGAAAAATAATGTGGCTTAAATTTGAGCAAGTACAATATTTTTATAACCGGAATTATGTTTTTATAGTAAATGTTTTGAAATTTTTGTTCTACACTTTGTGTATCTTTTATATTCTCTAATTATTCTGAAAATAATTTTTTTTTGTAACAGTTGGATGATGGGCGAAGTTTTGAAACAGTTGCTCGTTTTGATACTGAAGTGGAATTGACTTACTTCCGTAATGGCGGAATCTTGCAATACATGGTTCGTCAGATGTTGAAGGATTAAACTATCAGTTTTAGCATTGGATTACTGTTATACCTACCTTCAAATTCTTCAGATATGGTGGGGGACTGCAGCACAACATTTTATGTTGGGAAAATTCTTGATTTATTTCAAATTTCAGACGTCTATTTTGTTTCTATTATAAATGCTTTTTCTTATATGACAGATGTTCAAATTTTATGTATGAATGAAAAGTTATATATATAAAAATTATTTGCATTAACTTTGTGTTTGGTTCTTTGTAGTCTTTGAGATACTATATATATATGTTTCAAAGAATTTATTGTGTCTCAATTCTTTCTGTTTTTGAACTGAGTTTTTATGCTACATTAAGTGTTAAAAGTTGAGTTTTGCTATAGGTCTTTTTAAAAAATTGTGTTTATGCTAAAATTACTTTCATTTATTAATTATGTTTTTAGTTGAGTAATAAAGCACACATCCATGCAATACATTAAAAATATTAGAAACAGTAATATAGATGATCAAATACATTCTTAACCTGTTACAAGTAGAATAACCATATGCAAGTCTTAAATAAATGGCTAAGTTTCAGAGAGCTTTCAAAATAGTTTTCATATTTTTCAATTAAACTAAACAAACAATGCATATATTTTATTTTTTTGTTTTAAGCATTTTTAAATATTACTTTCTCAAGTAATAAAATTTTCCACAATTTAGTTAATTTGAAAAGGTTATTTATAAAAAGAGAAATGGCAACAAATAAAAAGAAGATTGTTACATATGTGTGTCTCTTCTTAACAACTTTATTTAGACATTGAAATGTAAATATTATTTATGCATCAAATTTTTGTGTTATTTTCAACAATGGCACTTGGGACAAAAAGTTAAGAACTTAATAAATTGTGGAAGTGACCACATTGCTTATTTAAGTCGAAAAATGAATATTTATATTATTGTTTAGCTCTTCAGGGACTTCAGAAATTTTATATAGTTTATTGCCTGTGTAAATGGTGAACTATTTTGTGATATGTTTTAGAAGTTTGGTCTTTTTTGAAACTGTCAGAGCATCAGATTTGTACTATTTTTTTAGAATGTATGCTATCGTACTAAAACTTGTTGTTTGTGATGTATAATTTCCTGTGATTAGTTATGTAAAAATGGGGGAAATAAAAATTGTTTTCTATATAGTTCTGTGTATATTATTGTGAAATAATTTTTGAAAATATTTTGCCTTAGTGATGTGGAATACATATTTTTATCTTGGACTGCATGTAGAGTATTGAATTTTCGTAAACTTTCCGACATTGTTACATTTGAAAATTGTCCAACAACTGGATAATATTTATGTGAGGATTCTACTTCTAATGTGTGTGTGCTTGCTTTATTAATGTGCATTTTAAATCCCTTTTAAAAATTTTTTAGGTGACTTAGAAGATTTCAGATTTTATTTTTAGCCCTATTGTTAGATGATAGATATTTTTTTTAAAAAAAATTTAATAATCATTTGGATATAATTCTTTTTAGATTTGAGTATTTCTTTGTGTTGTATTGTTATATAGGCCACAGCCTTTCTTGGGAGTTTCTTTCACAGCCTTTTTCAGCTATTAATCCTTTGACTGCCACAGGCATTTATATTTGTCTTGCTCAGCAGTTGTGTTTACTGCCCCTGGTGTATATATACCTTTTTCCGAGTTATGCTCCTTTGTATTTTGCTGCCATTTGTAAAACTATTCCGAAGGCTTTAGGATGCTATACAATAAAGAAGGCTTCGGAATGCTTCAATTTCTTAGTCTTTAAATTATGATTGTCTGAAATTTGGATATCAGCTTTTGCATTATTATAAATATATCTTGTTAGATCTGAGTAAACAACTATTTTTATGCTAGACTTGGAAAATCTTTGATTTTCGAGTGTTATCATTTTATTGGGATTGAAATACAGCTTTCTTTTCTATGCTGCTGAAGTGTAAATTTAGTTTGAACATTTTATTGAATTAAATTTAAATTACAAACATAATTAAATGATAATAAAAAAAACAGTTCAGTGTACGAACTGGGGAGGAGGGATGTTTATTGATATAATTTCGAATATATGAGTATTAAGTGAAAAAAATGAACTATTATAAAAATGATTCTTTTTCAGAAAGTTAACGGCTGATTTTTATTGAACTTTAAAGGTATTTGAAATGCATAAGGTCATTGTTTAGAAAAATAGAATATCCTTCTATTTTGATATCAGCTGAAAAAAATCGTTTCAGCAATTAAAAAAATTACTGGAACAACTTGGCAGTTGAGACACATAATGCTTTATTGAATATTTCTCATTACTCTTAGTATATGATTCGTAACTTTTTCATACTGTTTATTGTCTGTGTTTTGAATAAGACATATTACTTATTTTTTTACCTAAAAACATCAATAAAAACTATTCAAACAAGGAAACTATTTAGTTATATAGAAATTGGCAATTATAGATTTGAAAAAGTTAATAGTGTTACTTATTATTTTGGAATGGAGTTGCATAATAAAAATGAGTGTTGGCTCCAGAAATTTATAAAAGAATCATTGCTGCAAAACAGATGTTTCTGTGACCTGAAGAGTTATTTAAAATCCAGCTTTCTCAAAAGAACTGAATTATTTGTTACAAAAATATTGTAATATCTGTCCTAACTTATGTAACAGAGACTTGGCCATTGACTTCACGTGATGAGGCAGCTTTGGGAATTTTCGACAGAAAGATCTTGCATTCTTAGTGGGGTCCAAGTGAATGGATCTTGGAGATCTAATTTAGAACTCTATTAAAATTTACAAACAACCTGATATTGTAAAATTCATCAAATTACAGACTTATCACCCATGTGATGGATTCAAAAAATCAATATTTTTTCTTCCATAAATTGCTTCCGTAACATATCTAGAATACGGTGGTAAAGTGATTTCTTAAAATTTGAAGTCGTTATAAGGAAGCAAGTGTTAGAAGAGCAGCTGTTCAGAGCACTGAGTTGGCAATCGAAGACTGGGCCTATCGTGTACAGTTGGCTTGATACCATTGACTCTTTTATACAAATATACTTTCATAGTTTGTAGAGGTTTAAAAAAATATCTATAGTTATTGAATATTTCGTCGAACTTGTTTTAGTCTTCGCCACAAGGTATCGTTGATTGAGGGTAAGTTAAGATTTTCATTGTTTTAATCGGACTTAAACTTTAAACATGTGTTTATCAAACTTTCTTCCATCATTTCTCGAACAGTTTGACCGAATGACTTCAAATTTATAGGGTAGAATTGACACATATATACGCACCAAATGGACTATGATCATTCTAAAATTCAAAATATTTTTCTATTTTTTATAACAAAAAAAACCATGAAATTCGGAACTTTTTCTTCAGAAGTCTACCAAAAAATCCAATTTTTGATATTTTTGAGTATAGTCCATTCTATGCATTTAAGCTTGTAGATTAAAACACCTTTAATTTTTGTAAGATTTCAGATAAGCCAATCGCTGGAATCGTAAGGGAAGCGAGTGTCCATTTTTTTCGAGGCGGGTGTGTTCAGAGCGCTATAACTCAGGTTCTATGTGATATTTTTGGTTAAACATTTATATACATTACTCTTGAAATATATATATGAATAAACGATAAAAAAACTTGGAAATTCTATCTTTTTACTGGTCGTTAAAAAAAAAAACTAAAAAAGTTTCAAAAACTGGCCATCACATGGGTAAACCCCCTTAAATGGCTAGAATGAATGAAGATCGTTGCTGCAAGAAAATCTTTCTGGCAAATCCCATGGGGAGATAGACTTTCGGGCAGGCTCCGCTAAAATGGATTGGTTGTATTGAAAAAGATCTCAATATTTTAAAGGTTAAAAACTGGAAAACATTTGCTGGAGAAAGTCAGGGCCACCCTGGGCTGGTGAACGGTTAAAGAATTAATATTGAGCAATACATTTTTAAAATGTAAGACTATAAATTAGGAAATATATTAAGAAAATGTTTTTAGTTGAAGTACACTGGAATATAGTATATGAAAAAATTGGTAAAGTTAAAATAAATCTTGATTTTAAATATTTGAAATTTTTATGTGTGTGTGGCTTCAAATTTGGGATTTCAATGAAGTGGGTTTTGATATAAAGACATTTAAAGTTTTGATTGTTTATTTAATATGACGGAATTGTACTTACTTAAGTACAATTTCATCCAATTGTACTTGTTGGCATTTTAAATTTTTCGCTTATTTGAAAAATTTCTTTCCTCTTATTTATGATTTGTTCATGGAAGGAAAAAATGTGAATAACGTATTTAATGAAATGTATAATTTTTAATGCATTGCGGTGATAAACAATATTTAAATGAAGCTTGGGAGCCATTACGAAAGATATGTTTAGAAATTAGTCTCAAGGACATTAGTGTCTTATGACATGTTTGAAGGGGAACAGGATAAAATTCCCCTGCGATAACGATACTTTACTGAAACAAAAAGTGGGAAACTTGGGAGAGACAATTTGAATTTGGAACTATTTATATAGATATTGGAGAATATTCAGTGTTTAGATGCAAAAGGTAACTATATCTTATTTTCTAATTATTTTGTAGTCCCTTAATAATTAATATACAACATTGACTTCAAAATTACTTCATTTAAAAAAAATAATCTTAAGTGCGTAACTCGAACGAAGCGATAAATTAAAAAAATAAAACCGAGAATATAAATTTTTGTAATACCTCAATGAATACCTAGTAATTTTTGTAATACCTAGGGTAATCTGTCATTTTTTTTGTATGGAGAGTCTAAGTTAGGTGACTGTTTTCTCAATCCTTCTTATTCTACGTTAATTTTAAGTAAACTAGCAGAATTTTGCTCAATTTGTGACTGTAATTATAATAGCATGGCTATGAAAGACCACGCTAGTGAAAAAATCACTGATTGTGGAATTTGTGGTCACATTTCCTAATGATGTGATGGATGTAGCGGTTCCTGTATAAGCCATTAACAGCCACCGGACAGTGTGGATCATTTTTGTCTAGTGGTAATGTTACTTGGCTTCGAATCCATAGATCACGGGTTCTATCCCCGACATTGTTGACCTTGACCCTGGCTGAAAAAGAAACAACGTAAAACCTTCTGTTCTGTCGTGACGTCGTTTACCCGCAACTAGAGTGATCAAAGTCGCCAGACCAACTTGACGCATCAACCAAAAGTCGTCAGACCTACTTGGCGCATCAACCAAAGTCACTTGACGCAACAACTCACACACTCGCCATAACAAATATCTCGTTCGTTCGCCTATCCACCGACTCACTAGTTGGGGAATAGTGTAGCGGTTCCTATATAAGCCAGTAACAGCCTCCGGACAGTGGTGATCACTTTTGTCTAGTAGTCATGTTACTTGGCTTCGGATCCATAGATCGCGGGTTCTATCCCCGACAATGGACAGGGGGTGTCAGTTTTGCTCATTTTGAAAAATAAGCTAATCATCACTTTACCAAGAAATGTGGAATTTTTTAAAATTAGTTTTCACAGAACTGAGATATGATTCTCCTTTCACCTTGTACCCGCTTGACGTTGAGTTTCATTACATCCTGCATAGCTACTTCTTTTTACGTTGGTTTTCGTAAGAAATATTTATCAGTGATTTCTCAGTATTTTATAGATATTTATGAAATTTAGAAACTGTTTAATACCTTTAAAAAAAAGGCAATTCTACCACAAACCGAAAAGTTTGGCAAAAGAAGGTCAGTTGATATGAAACAAATTTTTTTGAGGGTAAATGCATTGTTATTGAAGGCCAGAAATAAATGGTCATTAAAATGGAAATAAGGAATTTAAATAAAATCAGAACTTAATGAAATTAGGTAAGAGAATTATTATGATCAACTAATTGACTATCAAATAAATGACAATCAGAATTTAAATGAAAAAGATGTGTGTCGAATGGGCAGATATCGATCGTTTGTAAAATGTAAGGAAAAATTGTTTTTCTTAGTACTTCCACTTTTTCTTGAAAGTATGTTACTGGTACAGGTATGCTACAGACTCATTTGAAATGATTATAATCGTGCCAAATAGGCCTTAGACAGAAAATAATTTTTTTATCCAAAAAGGCCGCCTAACACTAATAAAACGAGTTGTAAAAAATAAAAATTAACTGAGACTTGTGATAAAGCAGATGGGCTTCTAGAACTACAGCTTTTTATAAAAGATTTAAAAGCTACTGAAGAGTATACGTTTACAAGAATGAAAGTCATAAATGACGTACCCGATCAAGCCTTGAATACTTACATAGACGGTAGCCGTTCGGATACGGGTAGAGCAGGGAGTGGTATCTTTAGTAACACTCCGGGAGTGATGTTGAAATCAGCATCAGAAATTCTGACCACTGTTCGTCTTTAGATCGGAACTCATTGCTATCAGTGGTGATTTCTCTCGATCATGCTTTTAACTTTAATAAGTGCAGTATCTGGATCCTGACAGATATCAGAAGCTTCATCCAATATTTGAAGAATTGGCGAAAGATTATGGACAGAACTGGTCTAGATATCATTTCCCAATTGGCTAGGCTTGGTCAGAGGAAACAAGTGTGTCTCCAGTGGATGCCGTCGCATGTGGGTGTGCCTGGAAACGAGACAGCTAATGAGCTGGCTGGTAGGGGTTTTGTTTTCCTTGACCCCTGTTCCTCTGTCTTGAGCCATTCTGAAATTCCTTCCTTCCACAAAGCTAAAATGAATTTGTCGCCCATCCGGTATAGTGGTTAGCAACGCTGACTGCTGTGCCGGAGGGCCTGGGTTCGAATCCCGGAGAAGGCAGGGATGTTTGTAAATGTATAGTCCCTTCGCGGCATGGGGGTACTCTAAATAGCCTCTCGTGAGGTTGGTGGAAGGGGAAGAGAGGTGGGAGACCCCTGACCACTCCCAGGGTGTTCTCCCTCAAAATTGGGGTGGAACCGAGCCAAATCGTACTGTCACCTGCAGGGTGCTCAAAGCTACGGCTAACGACAGGCGTACAATCTATCCCTATGCCATGATGAATTTCTTGGGCCTCGATCTGACTACGTCAGACAGGTGGCATTAGTAACAACAAAATGAATCTGATCTGGCAAAATCCTCCTGCTCACCACTGGTACGCAGCTAAGAGTCCTGGTCTATCGCTACACTACAGGAGATCCAGGGTTCTTCAGACGGCCCTGACACGCTTTAGAAGCAGTCGCCTGCGTGGTATGACCTTTGTGAAAAGGAGGTAAAGTCTTTCTTTTTCTGTCCCTGCTCTCTCTCTGCTTCTCTTGCTCATCTTCTGGACCTGGGGCATTTCCCTGAGATAGTTGGTTGGAGATCAAGACCTGGTTTGTGACATTCTTATGCGGAAAGGTCAAATGAACTTGATGTAGGCTTTCCTGCTCTAAGGGAATTTGAAACAACAAGAATGAAGAAATTCAATCTGTGAGGAATTTCAAAACACCAAAAGAAAAAAAATTAAAAAGAAGGAATGGGCAAAGAATAAAAAAATATATAAAAATGAAACCAAAACAAGAATTGAGCACTAAAAAAAAATGTTAATTTATAGTAGAATGTGACAAAATTTATGAAATCATTTATTACAAGTAAAACGGCGGAAATTTGCTATCTTTAAAAAAAATCCTATCTGACAGATTAATTATTATAGCAGTAAAATCCACAATAAAAAATTCAGTAGTCAAATTTATTACTTTTTAAAGAAACAATTCTCATGGCTTCACCACATTTATCCCATTTCATACTGGTCGAAATCTGAAAATTCCTAAGTTTGAAAAAAAAGAAATTCGATCAATTAGAAAATAATACTGAATAAACGGGCGAATTTGGTAAACCTCTATTAGTCTCTAATATTTAAATGCTGAATCCTCATACTGTTTTACAAAGTGATCCTGATACTCACCAATATTTTTGAAATATTCATTATCCAACAGAAAAGAAATCACAAAAATACACAAAACAAAACTGCAACAAAATTGCGTCCAGTATACACTGGTGTGCAAAAATTAAGGACGAAGTTGAAAAATTAGCATATCAGCTGAACGAAGAGGCAGAGTGGACAGAAAGACCAATCAGGAGATTAAGTGAGGTGATGTACGGTAGCACATGCGCAGATATACAGGTAGACGTAATGGGGGAGTGTCTGAGTAGTAAAGCATGTTGTCGGTGTAAGATTAGTATTTCTGGCAAAGAGATTGCACACCGTATAGCAGTTAAAATCACACCGAGTTGCTGCCTCAGCGAGAAATGGCGAATAATCAATCTGTTAGACGACATCTGGATGCTTTTACCCGAGGTTGAATCATTGGGAAGTTGGAGGAAGGTCGCAGTGTGACAAGTGTGGCTGCAGAGTTCGGAATTGCTCACAGCATCGTTTCACGACTTTGGAGACAATTTCAAACTACAGGAACAGCTATCTGGGGGTTCAGTAGTGGTCGTCCACGAGGAACCACACCCGCAGATGACCGGTATATTGCCTTACAGGCCAGAAGAAACAGGCGGCAGACAGCGGGAGAAATCGCTAGACACAGGCGACTGGACGACCGATATCGCGTTTTACCGTGGCCAGAAGACTGCACGGTGGTGGTCTGTTTGAACGACGCCCTGTACGGTGTGTACCTCTAACGCCTGCCCATCGGAGAAGGCGTTCTCTGTGGTGCCGGGAATACCGGAATTGGAGAGACAATGAATGGGGACGAGTACTCTTTACAGATGAGAGCAGATTCAGTCTGAGTAGCGATTCTCATCGCATACTCATCTGGAGAGAGCGGGGAAGCCGCAATCATCCCTCGAACATCATTGAAAGGGACAGGTATGGAGGTGGCGGTGTTCTCGTTTGGGGAGGCATCATGCTTGGTAGTCGTACAGACCTTCACATCTTCGACGCAGGTTCAGTCAACGGGACCCGTTATTGTAACGAGATTCTTCTTCCATATGTGCGTCTTTTTAGAGGCGCTATGGGTCCGCAGTTCCTTTTCATGGACGACAATGCACCATGTCATCGCACAGTAGCTGCCGAACAGCTCTTAGAGAGTGAGGATATTGAACGTATGGATTGGCCGGCATGATCTCCGGATCTCAATCCCATCGAGCATGTATGGGATTTTCTAGGCAGACGCTTGGCAGCTCGTACCTTACCACCAGTAACGATTCCGGAGCTTCGATTGGCGCTGCAAGACGAATGGGCAGCAATGCCTCAACAACTCATTGACACCCTCATTCTCAGCATGGGCAGACGCTGTGAAACCTGCCTAGCAGTCAGGGGAGATCATATCCCCTACTAAAGACCGGATATTTCTTGCTGGACACCCATCACAGGGATGTTTCGGCCTTCAGTCGCATTGCGCTCCATGCTACTTTTTCAATAAAGCTTCTTTTTATCCCTCTGATTTCTCTTTTAGTAAGTGTTGCTTACATTACTCATGTCCTTACGTATTGGGGATCTTACGGTATTAAATGTGTTGATTTGGAATGCTTTTGTACAAAGTTATATTGAAAAAACCGTCTCGTCCTTAATTTTTGCACACCAGTGTAGAAATGGTTAAATAAAAATCGAATCGCTTGAAATTAAGTTACCCCGCAATGGAAATAAACCGATAAAAAATAATGGTCCCATATGCGTAAACATTATAGAAAACACAGTACCAAACGATAAAAATCAGGGTTTTCAATATTGTGATGTCCAACTTAGCGAACATTTGAAACAATTCGGAGGGAAATATACTGATATCAAAGTAATACCTGCAAGTAACCTGTTAAAATAGTATTACATTATATTTTTCCAAATTTTTTATATTTATGCACAAAATACATATACATATAATGAACTAAAATATTTTTTTCCTAAATAGTCCCTAATGCTTTAAAAATAATTTTACATTTGAAAAAATAAAAATAAAAATTTCAAAAAAATTATAAAGTTCTAGAATTTTTTTCGAAGAAATTATCCAGTCATTTCATTAAATAATTCATTAACTATTATGTGTATATAAGTGTGTATGTTTTAAATACTTTATCTATATAAGCCAATGTATTTTTAAAAAATTATCTAAATGAAGATATGTGTATTACGAGATATTAAAATTCTCATGTCCATGTTCTACTAAAAAGAAAAAAAACTTTTGAGCTAAAAACTTATTGTTGGAGATCTAGAGAATAGTTAAAGCATCATTAATAGGCATAAAAAAATCCATTTAATTTAGATGAGGGATATTATAACCACACATACCATACACCTCTTACAGCCTTCAATAACTCAATGTCTTTTACTTTTGCAAATATGTTGATGATATCATAGAAGATACATATACTGAGATAGCATCATAAACTGTCTAGAAATAATTAAGAAACATTTGCCAACTCAATAATACTTAACGATTTTGCGACGATTATATCATTAAAGCTTGCTTTTCCCTTTTTTTTTTCGGTCACTGTTCAAATTATGATTTTTACGTCATCAGTGTATTAACAAATTTTACCTTGTCTTCGATAAACCGTCTCTGATTAGGAGGTTCACGTTTTTATTGTGTTCACATTGCTTCGCCCTGTCTTCATACACCGGTTTCACTTAGGAAGCTAACGGTATCTTAACCCTGTCTTATACATCGTTTTCACTTAAGAAACTGACGCGTATCTTCACCCTGTCTTCAGACATCGTTTTTCTTTAGGAAGCTGACGCTTAGCTTTACCCGTTTTCAGACACCGTCTTCGCTTAGCAACCTGACATTTTTAAAGTATCGACATAGCTATATCTTGTCTTCAATTATCGTTTTCACTTATGTAGCTGACGGTTTTATTATGTCAGCATAGATTTACCCTGTCTTCTAATATCGTTTTTGGATTGCGAATGAATTATTGAATTATTTTGTGCTCATTTTATCAAAAAAATATACTCATTTATCTGCATTTATATTATCATTTCACTGCAGTAATCACGTTTGATAAAAAGATTATTGTGTTAGTATCTCGTAACTTTCCATTTTTTTATATTTTAAATTACTTTTAAATAATACTTCAAATATTAATTTGCTTATTTTTAGAATAAATATTTGTTTGACCAAAATATTACCTTTAAGAAATGTCTGCAGTACAATTTTAACAGCGTATTGTTTCCTTCAATTTTAAAATCGAGTTTATATGTATATTTCTTGATACAAACATATTATTAATATAAATAAAAATTCCTTCATTTTTTGACTTGATCAAGTAATTTGATAAAAAAATTTTATTATTCAATTTTTGCTAATTCAATTCATACTCTAAGTAAATTTAATACCAGATATTTTTATGCGTCCATAAAGAATCCATAGATTATTGAGAGCAAAAATAAGTTTCAAAACTGTGTCCCTAAAAAAGGGGAACAAAAAACTTTTAAGACAAAATATTCTTGAATTTATACTCATGTAGTGACTTTTGGAATGAATGAGGTACTTCAAAAATTTATAAGAAAAACTCTGTAATTGAATTTCTGAAATTAACTAAAAAAAGAAATTAAAGTAAAAAAAATAACATTTTGCTTTATAAACTACATTTGGATCTAAATAATAAACCAATTTTTTTATTTTTAAAGTTCATTAAAAGAATGTAACAAAAGCTGGGAAATGATTGCCAAAAAATAATAGAAACCAAATTTTCAAATTTTGATCCTCATACCTAAATAAATTCATCAAATATCAATATATTTAAGAGTTTTTTTTTTCAATTCTTACTATTAGTTCACACTCTCTCAATATTGATCTTGTTCAAATTTACAATCGTTAATAAAATGCATTTTAAAGCACTCAATTGAGCTGAAATTTTATATACACGCTTATTTTGGATGACAATACAGTAATTTAATTATAATTAGTAAAAATTAATGGATTAAAACTAGTTATTCAAAGAATTAAAAAATACAGCCACTTTGGCATTTTTTTTTTTTTTTTGGCGATTTAGTGACCATTTTGGCGACGTGTCAAAACTTGAAAAGGTTTTTTTCTCCCCTTTTACAGCGCTCATTTGAGCTAAAATTTTCTATACACTATTGTTTTGGGTAAAAATACGATATTTTAATTATAATTAATTCAAATTGACTGAAATTAATTTTTTAAAGAATTACAGATTCAGCCACGTTGGCTTCCTTTTTAACGATTTGGGTCAAAACTTTAAAAATTTTTTTTCCTCACGTTTCAAAGCATTTAGTTGAAATTAAATTTTATAGACACGATTATTTTGGATGACAATATGATACTTTAGAAGTAATTAATAAAAATTAATTGCCACTTATTGTTGTGATTCTGTCATATGTATATATATATTTATATTAATTGTAACTTAAATAAAAAAGTGACTAAAATAAATTTTTTTAAGTAGGAATTGACTTAAAATTTTTTTTATATTACTTGTTTTAAATAAAAAAAATTATCGTTGCACGCAGTTGATGTTTAAAGTATCGTTTGGAAAAATTTTGTTTGTTCACGTAGCAAATATATTCTAAAACTAATTATTATGTTACAATAGTGGTGATCTGCTAAATTAGTAGTTTTCACCAGTTGGGCTGCTTACTGCTTTTTCATTAAGTGCTTGAGGGAGAAAAACAGAATTTATGACAGAAAAATTATCCATCCAACAAAGCTGATTCGACGAGAGAGAAAATTTTTAGTTAAAAGAGATATGTGAGAATCTCTCTCTATATTTGTGCTTTGTAAAAATTTCTTTAAATTTCAATCCATAGTTTTCCTTTTTAATGTTACCTGAAACTATTAGACCAGTACTCAGACCAACTGGATTTAAAGACTATTCTGCGATTTGTGTGAGTCAAAAAATAAATAATTGAGATTCCTCAACTCAATGATAAATAAGCTAAAATTTTATTGGAATGATAAGTTATTTTGAAGATGAGAGACATTTTTTCATTTTTGATTCTGATAAGGCATAAAAAAGAATGTAGAAGGGGGGGGGGAGGAAACTTATTATTCATAATAACTTATTTGGAATAGTGAATCACAGTAGTAAAAACGAATAAAGAATACATTAAAGCACACTTTAAAGGATGCTGGGAAAATGATAAGTTTTATAAACGCAAGAAAATTTAATTCGCAATTATTAGCTTAATTTTGCGGAGAATTATTCAAAAATTGAGGAATCTTCTTTTTACATTTGTAATTCAGATTATTTTTAATGAATCAAGTCACATAAGTATTTCTCCAGAATTATGTGATAAAATAGGGTTGCAAAATTTTACCTCACTTAGCAGATATGTTTGCCACTCTAAATGAAGTTAAGTATATCCATTCTCAGCAGCTTTACTACACATTATAAAAATTAAAGAAAAAATAAATGCATTGACTTAACAACATAAGATATCCGACTACACGCGACAACATTTTTTTTCAAAAAAATGAAGGTATGGGAATTTTTTTTTTTGTGGTTTTTAGATTTGTTTAGAATATTTTATAAAAAATATGCTAAAATTAAGAAGAGAAAAAGAAATTATTGTTACTAAAAGGGGAAAAAATGGGTAAAAATTAACAAAAAAACAAAACATAAACAGGGCCCATTCTGTACCAAATGTTTATAAACAAATTTTCAATTTCTCGATTCTGATGTGTTGTTATGTTATTCATTTTTGAGATGACCTTCAGGATAAGAGATATTTTAATTTTTACAAAAACTTGAGCACTTTATCTTAGTTATTATATAAATTTGCTTTAAAAAAACAGTGGTTATATTCATATAAGGGACAGTAAATTTTGTAACAAAACAGTGATTGATAAATCTGAAGGTTAAAACACTTCTACTGTTACACAGAACATACACAAAAAAAGTTCAGTTAATTATTTTCCAAATCGCTGTCCCCGTTTGAGTATTTTCAAAAAACATTTCAAGTATAACACCTGCTTTTACTAAAACACTTGTAGCTTTTGTTCTAGTGAACGGAAAATAATAAACTTGGTTTTTTTATAAGGCTAATAAGATGGCATATAAAATAAAATCATAAAAAAATTTGTCAATTTTTGGCAAATTTCACAATTTTAAGGTACTCGGATACCTTAAGGTGACAGAGCACCTTTAAACTCAATTTTCGGTCAAAATATCGATTTTTCGTTTTTGATCAAATATTAAAATTCAATCTTTTATCTTTCTAAATCTGTAAAAAATTTTTTCTAGCTTAATTAGAAGCCAAGTTACAGCTATTTTAATATTACTTGATCATGAATTTTTCTGACCGGAAATGCCTTTCTGCTAACCGGAAGTGGCCCAAATTGTTTGTTTACGTTTCTCTTTCATGGTATAAGACATGAAATATGAAAATTAATATACAAATATTTTCTCAGAAATTAAAATAGAATATTTGCGAATTAATATAAATGTATTTGGAAATACATTTTCTCTTTTTTATGTATAAAATCTGGCATCAAATTTGCTGTTTAGTGACTTTGTTTACATATATGTTTGATTTTCATACTGAAAGAATCGACAGCGTAGAAAGTTAAAAAATAATTCTATTCTGTTTTGTTTTTGCTTGAAAATGGTTAAAAGTATTGCTAGAAAGCGTAAGAGACAATTTTTGGGAAATAAATACACACAAATTTCAGAAAATAACACCAATTCAACACCTGTTCCTGAATGCACTGCTAGTTCTTCAAAATTGGGAAATGAGAGTATGTCAACTGCAGAAGAAATGCCTGGTCCTCTTTTGGTAACAGAATCATTGATCTTGAGCTTATTGTGGATGCATTTTCTCAACTTTGCTGCCCAAAATGTTTTGCTGAAAAAGTAGAGCTTTTTGAGGATTCCATGTATGGATTATGCTCTCATTTTACACTAAAATGTAAATGCTGTGACTTTTTCTTTGCATTTGCTTCATCAAAAAAGTTGCAAATGCACCAGTCATAAATACCAGGCTAGTATATGGTATGCGGCAGATAGACAAGGGTTTTGCTGGTGCATTTAAATTATGCTCAACATTAAATTTGCCTCGACTGACAAAAACTGCTTTCAAAATCAGGAAGCAAAGCTTTTAAAAGTGGTTCAGGAAGTAGCTGAGGAATCCATGAAAAAAGTTGCTACTGAAATTGCGGATATAAAACAAAATTTTTTCATCTGATTTTGTAAAATGTGGCATATCTGTGGATGGCACATGGCAGCGTAGAGGCTATACGTCTATGAATGGTTGTGTTGCTGCAATATCAGTTGATACTGGTAAGGTGTTAGACGTAGAAGTTATGTCGTCCTACTGTCCTACATGTAAGAGACTTCAGACTATGCCAAGAAACTCTGAATATGAGTCGTCAAAAGCCGACCACATATGTCAGTGTCACTTCACGGGATATTCGTCAAAAATGGAAATTGTGGGGGCTTCACGAATATTTCTTCGTTCAGAAAAAAACAGCAGACTTCAATACACGCAATATTATGGTGATGGTGACTCAAAAGCTTTCATGAGTGTGAAAGACACTTATGGAATGAACAGTGTGACAAAGTTTGAGTGCATTGGCCATGTACAAAAGAGAGTGGGCTCGCGTCTAAGAAAGCTAAAAACAAAAACTAATGGACTGTCTGGTAAAGGCAAATTAACTGATAATTTTATCGACCGACTTCAAAATTACTACGGAATTGCTGTACGCAGTAATGTTGGTAACTTAAATGCCATGTAGCAAAATGTAATTGCTGCGTTATATCACTGTGCATCAAGTGATAAGAAACCGATGCATGGTCAGTGCCCAATAGGGAAAGACAGCTGGTGTTATTTTCAGCGGGGGTGGCAAATGGAACAAAATGTACCACAAAATATGCTGGTTTATCAAATGATGTTTTAAATAAAATTAAACCAGTATATTTAGAACTATGCGACAAACAGATATTAAGTAAGTGCTTACATGGACGCACGCAAAATGCAAATGAGTGTTTTAACGGAATAGTTTGGCAAAAAGTTCCGAAAGAAGTATTTGTTTCGCTCAAAACAATTAAATTTGGGTCGTATGATGCTGTTATACATTTCAATGAGGGATTAAATGGGTGCCTCAAAGTTTTTAATAAGATGAATATTGAAAATCCTGGGGTGTTTACCTTACGGGGATATAAACATTTAGATAAATGCAGAATCCGTGAATCGATTGATAACGCAGACCCCAAAACAAAGAAACATAGAAAATTTTAAGAGCCCTTAAAAAGAAAAAAAATATTGTTTTATAGAAGTTAAAGATGGAGAGAATTATAAATCTGGTGTATTTTAATAAGAAAGTAAGTGTTTTTCTTGTAATCAGATTAGTTTAATGTTATTTTTGTCGTTTCCTCAAAATGAGTTTTTTTACATTTTTTCTTACCGCAAAACACAATATCTCAAAAGTTATGCTTGGATGAAATAAAAATTTTATACATATGTTTTTTAAATACTAATACAGGGAATAGACCTCTCTTAAGATTTTATGTTGAGTAGACATTTTTTTATACAGCAATAAAGTGAAAATTACAATAGCTTTTAAAGAAAATTTCAACGTTAAGAAGCTCGAAACACAATAGCTTCTCACGTAATGGTTATATTACCAAAATAAGTGTCTATTCCCTAGATAAGGTTGTATGCTATATTATTAAATTGACAAAATGTCAATATATTTATTTTATTTTCAGTTATCATGTTTTGCGTAAAGTATTATTTTTGCTTATTTTTTCATAAAATACCCCTTTCACAGAAAAAATGTGCACTAATAAGACTTTACTTGGGTGTTTTTCTGATTTTAAAAAGACCCATAAGGTCATAAAATATGCATTAACTGGCAAAATTCAGGTTAATTCAAAAAAATTTTCTTCGAAGGTGTTCTGTTACCTTAAACTGTAGTCATCAAAATTCGCACAGAATGACGTGCAATGTTTTCAAAAACTAACCAATTTTCTAATGAATAAAGTAAAAAGGAATTGAATTTAAAGGACCGTGTTAAAACTTACACAATATATATATATAAATCTCAGTTTTTTCAATAAAAAACAACTACAAGATGATATTTTTTTGAAGAGAAAACAGCATGTGGAGGGTCAAAAAATCGTTGCGAGGACTATGATAAATCAGAAAGCTTTTAAGTCAAAAAGAGGAAACAATTTATCAATATATTCGAAATTAAAATTAGAATTGAACTAACATTTTAGTTTAAAATTCATGCAAAATACGCGGAAGATTCTCACTCCCTTATGAACATTTTAATTCCATTCGGAACAACGATTTTAAGTGAAAATATTTCCTCAACGTAGTTGGCAACAAAAACAAACTATAGAATCGAATTAAATGCAGAATATGAAATGTGACTGCTGACAACTTTAACAGACCTAGACTTTGGCAGTTTTGCAATAAAATGCAAGCACGTAACACACATGTATATATACATCCAGTCTCCTTTTTTTTGGTTATATCTAGCAACAGGGGCTCTGAATAATGTCATTTTAAAAAAATCACCCTATATTTATATATAATATAGTATAAAATTATATACTTCAATAAATTGGAGCTTGTGTAATCTCAATTATTGAGAATTATCAATTCTATTTTTCATTTCGTCTTGTAGAATTTTAACTATCCATAACTATAAATACCTTTACTGGAAATATGACCAATGTTCAATTTCTCATTGATATGTTTTTTTTAAAAAAAATTTCTTATTTTGGCCTAGATCTGTAATAATATTTCAACAAAAGTGAAATCTCTTCCACGTATTTTTAATTCCTCCATTTCGATCCTACGGATAAATATGCTATTGTAATAATCTCATTTCTTTAAACAATTTCCTTAATAGCAGTCCATCCATTTCTAGTGCAATCATAGAAAATTCAACTTAAATCATTATTCAAATTCTACGAACCGACTTTTCTCTCTGTACTAGGGTAAATGTAGAAACAAAGTACAAAATTAATAATCGAAATGGACTTCACTTCTGCGGATATCATGCATCCACTTTGAAAAACAATGAAGAGCATTTCGTGAAGGGGGTGGACAGAGGATGGAAACCCTCCATCCTAAATATTCCCCATCAATCCATTTCTTCCCTCGACAGGATGACCGTTAACATGGTTATGACCCTTCCGAAGTTTTTATAACCCCCCAGCAAAAAGGGGACCCCCTGTTCCATTACGCGATTAAATTTGTTACCCTCTTCCTTCTTTTCTGGAAAAGATCTTTCTATTGTGTGTACCGGATATGGATCAGCCTGTGACAAATATGGAGATGAAAGAAAAGAGGGACTTTCTGGAGAGGGAGGGAGCTTTGTTTTGGGGTGGTTATGCATGAGGGATGGGTTGAGTGTGGGGGAAAATGTTATTTGCTTGGAGTTAGAATTACTGTTAGCGCTGGGGGATTGCGGTACATATTTCGGGAAAAATTCTTATATTTCTCGAGTTCATTGGAGTGGGAATTGACATTGATCCCTATGCTTGCAACAGGAATGGACAGATCTCGGTTCTTGAGGGGGGCGATGAGTTTATTTTCTGGAGGTCTGATTAATCATATATTAATCGATTCAGTTACTAAATAAAAAAAATCCCATAATTTCTGACTTGAAAGGAAAAAAGTTGATTTTTCCCAGGCCCATTGCCAAAATAAATAAATAAATAAAATAAACAACACTGTTGGTGGAAAAAATCCATTTGAAAGGGAATTATTTCTTCACTTTTTGGTTTCTTTTTTTTATTTTAAATTAGTTGAAATGTGTGAATTAACTTTTATTTTACAAAGAAAATCGTAAGGCTTTTGCATCGTCTGTGGGGGTTTTGGCCTATTCGGCACCCCTCTCTCACCGTCTTGCCTACCTAAAGGTGTGGGGGAAAACAAAACATCACCAGCAGCTTCCATAATAACAATTAATTTATTTATCTTCAAACACACTTAAACAATCACAAGTGAAACTACAAAAGGAAACCTTAGGAGTTATATATAAAGCGAGTTATCTAATCTCAATGACTAACTCTATGTAAACCCGACTACGTAAACTAGACAAGGAGAACAAGCGCTGATGAACCGATAACTAATTCTAATTTCATCTATCTTTGATCCTCAATCTTAATAATTTAATCTCTTAGCAATTACTTCCTTAACTCGCGCAATATTTATGAATGAAATATTCTAATATTCGCACTTACGTCTCACCGCAACATCTCCCCGGTTCCTTCTATCTTACATCTACAAAACCTAGACTTTATATAGTCAAACTAATTTGAATATCACGGTTTCTTCTTGAAAGGTTGTGAATTAATGTGAATGCTAGCCCCAAAGTTTCCCCAAGAGGATTAATAGAAAAATGACGCGTATAGATCCGTCACACGTCTTATGTTGTTGCTTAACTCCATGTCTAGCTGAACTAAATCAAGTCCATGAAAACGTTCTCTCTCAGATAGTCAACCATCAGTGGGTGTTCATATGTGTAGATCCTGTAATGTGAGACCCAAACAAGCAAGAATATGTTCTGGACAGGGACGTTTTAAGGCATTGACCAATTGGAACCGGGCCCAGGGCCTCGCCCTCAGTGGGGCCTCATTTCGTTTTCGACTCTGTCTTAATACTATCATGATCCGCATAATTTTTATGTGATCAAATATTATTCCCATACATATTCTACGAAAAACTGGGAATTTTTCAAACTGCATGCAAAAGTGTTAAAACTGTATAATGTGGTGACCGTTGTCCATGTCTATACCTAAGCCTAATACCATAAACATTCAACTCACAGAGTCGAAATGCGACCATCGGTCGAGCCGGTTTGAGACTAGGTTTTTGAGATTGTGAGCGGGCACATTTATCTGTTTTAAATTATAGTTATTGAACAAATATTTGATAATGCATGCCATATACCATTTACTTTTCGAGATATCAGGTAGGGCCTATTTTTAGCATAGGGGACCAGGGCCTCAAAAAATTTGAAGATTCTTCTGGGCCCAGGGCCTCAAAGTGTCTTAAGACGTTCCTGATTCTGGAGAGACCTGTGGCAGGCAGAGCACCTAGCATAGTCGGGAAAATTTTGTCTTTATTATGTTAGGCCAATGTTTTAAGGCAGGCGTGGCCCACCTTTTTGGGAAGAGTGCCATTATTTGATTAAAAAAAATAATTATGTGTGCCATTTTCAACTTTTACAACAAACAAATATATAAAAGTGAAAAAACGTTACTTATAAGCTTATTATGGGATTTTTGCGCAAATGGCACATTTTTTAATGCAAGTCTCGTAATTTAAAAATTATATAATAAGCCGAAAGTACAAATTTAGGTTTTATTGTTAATAAACTTTTTACAAGTTCAATCAATTAGGTTAAGTATAAAAAAATAAAATGAGTAAATTGAATCAGTTAATGTGTGCAAAATAATTATTAAACATTCAGTATTTACTTAAGGTGGCTTTTGAATTACTACTTTTTTTTTATCATCTACATAGGATTAGCTCTTACAGATGCTAACAAAATTAAGTTATTATAGGTGCACATCAGCTAGTTTTGATTGATATTTATTTCAGCAGAAAACATTTATTCACAAACATTTTTTGATCTAAATTTTGAGGCTTTTTGTCTGAGAAAACCCCACTTCAATAAAATTGTAAAAGATGGTTATTTATTATCTTTTCAAAATAGTTTTTAGTTTTTCAGTAATTCTTCGCGTGCCACTATTACAAGTCTAACGTGCCACATTGTGGCACGCGTGCCGCCGGTTGGCCACCTCTGTTCTAAAGTGTCCACTGCGGAAACAGGCAATAGCATTTTCCTCTTCAACACTTTATTTTAACAAAAAATTCATTTTTATCTCAGTGCATGAAAAAAGTATATTGTTTTATAACATGAATGAATAGAAATGGAATTAAATATAACTTTAACTTATGAGGGTTTTGTAGGCGTAACTTTCCACTGACAACTGTTAGAAGTTGCGGATCAGATTAATTTGCTAGAGGACATTTTCAGCAGCGACTTCAAATGCTCACCAGTTAGCATGAATCTATAAGTATGTTTTGTATATTTCGTTTTGGTACATGTTTTTTCTTTTCAGATAGATAAATAGAGCTGAAAGCGAGGGAAAAAAACACTAGCGAAGTTGTGCAGTTGATCAAACGGTGTGAGGGAAAGACATACATTTCAGCAATGAAGATTTTAAATCTTTTTCTTTTAAAATATGTTGCTACCCTGAAAATTAGCCATTTCCATTTGAAGTTCTGGGTTAAGGGTTTCAATATCTACGATCATAAGGCTTTACAAAATCTTGATGTTTGAATTGCATCAACATTTGAGAAACGAGACTCAGAACTTATTTTTAAAGCACCTAAAGCTTCCAATATCTACCAGAAATAAAGTCTCAGTTTTCTAACTGAATGTTTGTCATGTATTATAAAATGCGTGAAGAAAAGAACTGAAAAAAAAAAAAGAAGAAATAAAACTGAGAACTGAAAAAGAGAACTGAAATGAAAATTTTTGGGGTCGAAACGACTTAATATGAGTGAATAAAGAGGTAGGAGTTGTTTTTTCTCTCATAATTTTAAATTAAGATCTTTCATATATTTAGTTAAATCAGGGTCTACAGCAGTGTTTCTCCAACTGTAGGGCACGCCCCTAGGGGTGTGTGATAACCCAATGAGGGGGCCCGAGCACATTGAAAAGTCGAAAACAAAAGATTATTTAAAAAGAATATTAATTTACTAAAAGTAAATAAACAAAATATATTCTGACATAATAAAAAATAAAGTAGGTACACATTACACTGATATAATACACTTACAAATATGCGCAATTACTACTGCGCAATGTATTTTAGAATTTGTTTAACAGTATTAAGTTAAGAACAATTTTATAATTACCAGTGACCATAAGGGCTTGTCATATAATAAAATTACGTGCAAAATTAACACTTATCTTGATAATTTGCACGCTTTATTAATAATCCCTTAAATGCCAATTAAAAATTACTCGCCTCGCTCCCCAATGCCACCATTTAACACGTAGGCTATTGTATGTGGTGTATTGGGGGGGGGGATGCAGGAAAGGAATAAATAAGCAAGTCCTCTGAAATAGGTAAATCTTTCGCCAATACACACTATCACTATAAAGGTCATTTTACTGCATTCCAAAGCCTTCGAAATAATTTTATTTATCGCAGTTCACAGAAAAAATCATGCTTCGGAAAGACGTATATATACGTCCGGGGTAATTAACGCACTAGCTGAGAGAGAGACGTTTATATACGTTGGTGGCACTTAAGATAATGAAGTCGTGTTGTACCCCTAGCGTCAAAATATAGTGTTATTGAATTCAATGTTGTTGTTGTCGTGCCCTTCCCGATTGGAAGGAATGTAAGTTGCCAGAGTCTGTGAGACAGGCTGGACTTCTTAACGATAGACCTATCTCCACCTGCACAATTTAGGCATGGAACCGGAGGGGAGGGAAATATTCTCCAGTTTCCTACACTCGTGGTTTTTGCTACGGCCACTCACAAGACTTTCGGACCCACTGATTTTTCGAGCACGTACTGCGTGTGTACTAGGGAAGTATTTGGTGGCATCAGGCATCGAACCCAGGCCCTCCGGTCTACAGTCCGATGCTCTAACTACTAGGCTACCCGCGCTCTAACTACTAGGCTACTAGGTACTACATAATGTATTGAATTCAATACATTGCGTTATTCAAGGGGCAATGAAAATTATGATTGAATATTGGGTCGCAAATATTCAAAGTTTGAGAAGCATTGGTCTACAGCCAATTACTGTTTTGTAACTCAACTGAAGATCATTTCCTTTCATTCAAAAAAATTTCAAGAAATTTGCTCGGAATTCAAAAAATTGCTGTAGAATTTTTCCTGTGGCCGCTGTATATCATTTTGGATAGCTTCATGAACTCATGGCAGGCATGCAGTGAATTCGAGCCCTAGTACCAATGAAGGTTCGCCGTATAGAGGGGTTGATGCACACTAAATCGGTCTTGTTTCAAACGTCCTCTCGTTGGTGTAGAAGTTAGGAGAGAGGTGCCGGCTTAGATGCCGTCCCGATGTCATTTGACCGTTGGTCAAAATTAAGTGGTCTATCGCCAGTAGCCTTTGTGCTACTTTACAGTGCGACGTTAATACACTCACTCAATGTCATATTCAAAAATTACTCACAGAAAGATTGTTGATGAATAGTGCAATAATCGATTTATGGTTTTGAACTGTAGTAAAATTTTGTACAGCCTTTGATACAAGAGCAACTCCTTATTGTTTCCACTTATGTTTTTGCCACAAGCAGCAGTGATACACTTCAAGTTTTTCCACTAAGGATTATGAAGGTATACGAATACTCTCGACAACCTTTCTTTTAAAGAAAATGGAGGTATGGGGATTTTTTTGTTGTTGTTTTTAGATTTGTTTAGTACATTTTAAGAAAAATATGCTACAATTAGGAAGAGAAAAAGAAATTATTATTACTAAAATGGGTAAAAATTGACGAAAAATATCAAACGCAGCCCATTCTGTGCCAAAAGTCTATGAACTAATTTTAAATTCTAAAGATGTTGCTATGTTATTCATTTTTGAAATGACCTTCAGCACAAGAGATATTTTATTTTTTACAAAAACCAGAGCACTTTATCTCAGTTATTATATGAAAATTCTTAAAAAAAACAGTGTTTATATTAACATAGGGGACGGTAAATTTTGTAATAAAACACTGATTGATAAATCAGAAAGTTAAAACACTTTTACTATTATACAGAACGTACACAAAAAAAATTCAGTTAATTATTTTCAAAACTTTTTGAGCAATCGCTGTCCCCGTTTGAGCCTTTTCGAAAAACACATGTCGAGTAAACGCCATTTAAAGTATGACATCTTGCTTAAAGTAATGGCATCTGCTTTTACTGAAACACTTGTACTTTTTGTCCTAGTGAACGGCAAATAATAAATTTGGTATTTTTATGAAGCTAATAAGATGACCCATAAAATAAATTCATGAATCAAATTTGTCTTTTGGCAAAATTCACCTTAGGGTAGTCGGATACCTTAAGAACTGCACTGCATGAAAACTATATTCGCGGGAATTCAAACTGGAGAATAGAAGGGAATCTCTATTAACGTTCGTGCGGTTAGCATTCTTAAGTTATTTTAAATCTTTTGAATCTTAATTTCAATGGTCCAAACTATATTGTTTGAGAGGAAGGGGGAAAGCAGCTGATGACTCTAGTTATTTGAATAGTAACAGATTTATTAATAGACAAGGATGAAAAGAAGACTACTCGAGAACAAATACACATATAAACACGCACTCGATATACGGGTCACTCTGGAGTTTTTGAGATACTCCTAGGTTTTTAAAGTTATTCATACAAATTTTTTTAGAAGTGTTCAAAGTAGTCTCCTCCAGCAACAATGCACTTTTGTAGACAAATTTTCTACAGTTAAATGCCTCAAACTATTCATTTTTTTGGAATTGTTGAAAAACGCATTTATAGCACCTTCAATCTCTTATTCTTAATGAAAACGACTTCCTCGTAAGTTTTTTTAGATTAAAAAACAATCAAAAGTCACACATACTTAGATCAGGAGAATGAGGTGGATGCTCTATCACTTTAATTTGTTTTTGTTTAAGAAGCTCAACTGTTAATCCAGCTATATGGGAAGAAGCATTGTCATGGTGAAGCATTAGTCCCCTAAGATTAACTTCTCTGAGAATATCTGGAAGACATTTAGTGGTATACCAGTCTGTTGTTATTGTCTTCTGTCCTTCTAACTTGTTGGTGTTGACCAATCCTGTACTTCTGAAGAAAAAATGGCATACATTACTTTTTTCATTGCTCGTTGTCTTTTCACCACTGTCGGCATGGGATCATCTTCAAAGACCCATACTTTGCTTTCTTGACGTGTTTGAACGTCAAAAAATGGTATGTGCGTTTCATCACCCGTTACAATTTTAGAAATGATGCGGTAGCCACCATCATTTTGCAATTTAAGGGTTTTCTTACTGATTCTGCACGCTCCTCTTTTTGGTGCTCAGCTAGATTATGGCGAACCCAGCGGCAAATTTTTTTTTTTCGTATGCAATTCTTCATGAATAATTTTGTGTATGGCTGCGGATCCAGTGTTAAGCTTCTTCTGTATCATTTGGTAGGAACGGCGATTATCATCCATTAACGTTTTTTGTATGGTAGGCACATTATCCGGGATTACACTCGACAGCGGAGTTCCTTTGTGTTCTTCATCATGATGAAAATTGCGGCCACTGCAAAATTCTTTAAACCATCTGACTACAGTAGCGCAACATGGATATTCATCACAAAATGCTAATTGCAGCCGTTGAACGCATTCCTCTTCATTTAGTCCACTTTTAAAATCATAGAAAATCATAGCATGATAATGTTCTCGCGTCCACTCCATTTTCTCTTCTGTCTAAAATTTATTCTACGCTAAACAACTTGAAGTAAATCAGTAAAAAGTCGTCTTCTGTGTTAAAATACTTTGTATTTTCAAATTAAACTGTTAGTTTTTTTTGTAATTTTTTTTGTATCTCAAAAATTTCAGAGTCATACTTGTATCAACAAGCTTTACAACATTCCGAAAACAGCTGTCTAGTATATTTCTACTAGCAGGAACTCTGACAAATAAAGTTATCACAGTCAACGCACAAACGGATTCTGATCTCTACTGAATTGACTAAAACCTTTGTTTCAAATGTTCTTCATGGAAATTTCTAGAGAGCTCGATTCTACTGGCTTATGATGTATTTTTCGCCATATTTGTCCCAAGGACCAAAAAGTCGTTAATCTGATTACCCTGGTCACATCTTCAATGATTGTCAAACTCTTATTTTCAAGTTCTATCTGGGAAGCGAACTTTGCTCGTAAAACTCAATTTTCCCAAAATGAGGGTATTGCTACTGGGAAAATAACATCCGGGGAGCGTTTCAATATGAAATATAGCAAATGAAAATGCGTGTGTTGGGGTTGATGACTGAATAACAGAGTAAAACAAGTTTCATGGTACCGACTTATATGTGTGTAGACATTTAAAATTTGATTTATAATCAGTTCATTGCAAAACTGTAATAATAATAATAATAATAATAATAATAATAATAATAATAATAATAATAATAATGTAGCCTTCGTAATTTTGTTAGTTTTCCTTCCTTCTCGTTTTTTTGCTTGAGTAACTTTTTATTTGCTGATTAATTCTTACGTAAACTATTACCAAATTCCAAATACTTATTTTGGCTCCAAGTAAGAGAAATGAATATAGTTCATGGCCAGGTAAATAAAAAAATAATCCGAACCGCTTTCACAGCAAGCTTTGACTTAAAAAAAAGCAAAATCATCGTGAAAGAAATTTGCTAATTTATCTTAGATGATGACTCAAACTTTTCAGCTTTTATTTAACTGATTGAAAATCACTGAAAATAAAATCATTAATTAAAGTGATAAATCAAATTTTATGAGGACATGTCCTTCTCAAGCAAAGTTTTTATTTTTGAGAATTTGACTTGATTTCGGATGAGCGATTCGAACACAGAGATATAAAAAAATCCTTTTAAAGGTAATTGCATAATTGTAGGGTAATTAAATATGAATCTTGAATTCTGTACTGAAATTTTTTGGTTTTTAAAAAAGTCTCTTCCCAATATGTTTTCAGTGCTCTTTTAAGAGTTAAGACCTTCCAATATTGTAAATGGAGTTTTATGTTATGCAACTGTGAAGGATGGTCAATCCCATCCTTCAGTGTATGAGAGTTAGAAGGAAGATTAGCCATACTCAAAACAAAAGTTATTTACAACCTAACAATCCTGAACAACCCTATAAATCAATACCTGTAAATCAATATGGGAGCAAAAGCGAGGAAGACGATATAAGTAATATTTAATTATAAATTTAATCACTTACTTTAGGAATGTCTTAGTTATACATATTCCAAGTACTCGAAGATACGTTCTAAGTTAATCAACTTGAAGCCGACCTGATCCCAGTTACTTAATATAATGCACGGGTAAGAGACACTTGGATCACAAATTAATATTATTATTAAGTAAATTATATTAAAAAATTGGATTAGAATTTTTTAATAATAAATGCATTATTTCTTTTAATTACCTTTACATAAAGTACCTATAACATGTTGATACACTTTAAAAATTATTTTGAGGTATATTCTTCTAAGCATGTGTATGGAATAGGGTTCCACGAAAACTCTTTCTAGTTCTAGGGGTTCTACGAAAACTCTTTCTAGTTCTAGGGGTTCCACGAAGACACTTACTCCTTCAAGTTTTAGGGGTTCCGTGTGTTGAAAAAGTTTGAAGACCACTGCCGTAGATCAGAGGTTCCCAAGCTTTTTTTGTCTCATAGACCCCTTGCCATGTTTTTCGGTTTGGGGTAGACGCCTACTTACTTTATAATGAATTTTTGCAAATTTATCAGCTTAAATGTCTTTTTGACTGCTGGTATAGAGCTATACTTACTTTAAAATATTTAAATTTCTAACTGTAGTGAAGTATAGTATTTAAAACCTAAGACACATGTTAATTAATTAAATTAAAATTTATTTAACACTTAAAATAACTGTTACATAAAGTAACTGAGCAACAAAGGGTGCTACATTCATTCTGGTGCTTCTAAAATTGCTGATATCGGCTTCTAAATTTTATTTTAAGATCTTCTTAGTGGCTATTCCAATCAGTTCTTCTTGTAATATGACATTTGTTTTACCCTTCAATGTGACTATATTAATTAATTGCCTATTGTGATGTTACCATATATACAGTCAAAGCATTCTCAAACCTAGTTTCAAAATCTGAATAAAGGACATTTAAATGTTGAGTGTAGGTTAAAATGTCATTTTCCTGGCAGGATTGTGTATGACAAATTGAGAAAGTAGGAAAATTCGGGATGTCTAATATTATACTCTTTAACTAAATTATGGCAAGAAGCGCTGAAATGATGGTCCTTGTAACTGCAAATTATAACTTCATTAAATTTAGTAAATAAATCTGTTAAACGAGTAAATCTGGTTTCTACTTGATTAAATTTTCTTTTAAAATCAAAGTCCTGATCTGGTTTAATGAGAGTCATATCATAGACCCCAATTTACACCTCATGGACCTCCAGATTCCCTTTTTGCTGACGTGGACCCCCTGCATGTTGTCATAGACCCCTTTGGGAATTACTTTTATAGACCAACAGATTTTTAATTTTTAGCTCAAATATTACGTCTCGGTGCTTTCACTTAAGTTTTTCTTAAAAACTTAACCCCTTCCATGAAAGTAGTCTGTTTATGGTCTGACATAAAATAATAAAACTTTTTAGAATAATCATCGTAGAGCACGAGTTTGACATGCCTGATATTCAGTAATCTTTTATTAATCCGTTTCTCATTCAAATGAAGTTGCTAAATCGGGACAGCAATTAAAAAAATGCATAATTAATAATAGCAGTCAGAGCAGAGGAGTATAAACCGTCATGTTCTACGAAATTTTTTTCAGCCCCTTATACATACACTTGCTAGAAAAAGTCTGCGTTCACGTACTATATCTTACATAAACAACGAAAAAAAATTTAAAAACTGGAATTTGAAATTTTTAAAAAATTATAATTTTATTTAGTTCATTTCAAGTATTGAGAATAACTAAAGTAAGCTCGGTTTGCTTTCATAGTTTTTAAAATAAAGACAGGTTTGTAGTGATACTAACAAAAATCAAGTAGAAAATTTTGCGTTCACTGTTTTAGTAATAGCTATAAAAATGATTTAAAAAGGATAATGAGCTATTTAATAGATGGTTGGGATAATCCCGTATTTTGAGAACCTCCTGAAGTCGTTTCGGCATTGAATTATCAAGTCTAGTGGTTTCTTCAGAGCTTATCTTTTGACATTATCTATTTGACATCTCTTCAGCATATCCTTGCTAGCTATATTGTGTTGACGAATCCTAGGCTTCAACAAACCCATAGGGCTCTGTAGGATTTAGATCAGGTGACTGCGGGGGCATGTGATTGGGGACATTATATAAGATTCAAAGCTTCACAGTGGCATGCTTAGGATCATTGTCGTGTTGGAAACGAAACGACGATCCTAGGCCGAGTTTGGTGGCACATTCCTTTAAATTGTTCTTAGGACATCAAGGTAATCATGTTTGTTCATAATTGATTCGATATACTCCGACTTGACAACACCATTACGCGCCTGCATGGCGCCCCCACACACTATAACTCCACCGCCACCGTACTTTACCGTTGGTACTAAATGCTCTTTTTGAAGCACTTATACAAGCTTTTCTGAGTATCAATTTATGATCTTTTTTTGCCAAAGATACAAAATTTGCTCTCTTGGAGAATATCACAGTTCTCCAGAACCCCTGGAGGCTTATGTATATGCTCTTTTGCAAAAGCTATCCGTTGGTCTTTGAAATATAAGACTTTTTGTGAGCCACTCGACTACGGTATCCGGCCTTTTTCAAGATTTTTCTTGCAGTATCCGCACAAATATTTTTGTTAAACTTCTCGTGAATGCCTGTTGCTATTTGAATTGCTGTCAAACACGGATTTTTTTTCCCACTACGGATATCATACTTCATTTTTCTCTGATCGTAAGTTTAGATGGACGACCTGAGTGAGGTTTGGGTGTGTAAACTTCTGTAGATTTAAAGTTATAAATAACACGCTGGATGGATGAATACTGCCATCTAACGGATCTGGTTATATCCCGACGACTTTTTACATTTTCCACATTTTCACAACGATTTTAAGCTCACTGATAGTAATTTTCTTCCATTTATTTTCCATGTCCTTGAATTGCTTCGTATCTCACAAAAACATAAAAATTTTTGCGTTACAACTTTCTTAAGCTATTTTACTTGATAACTGAATGCAAAAATTCTATTAACCTATAACGCCTGCTGATAAAAATTCCTGGAATCAAGAATATTCAAATAGTGAACACAGACTTTTTCTGCCTACTATTCGTGTGCTTTGCTACAAAACTTCCATAATTTTGCGTAATTTTAATTCAAAATTAACGAATTCTTGCATGCTCAGTATTTAAATAGTAATAAACACAAGCTCGTGAAACTTTGTTAGAAAAAAAATTATATTTATATTAAATTTTAGCTTTGCTGTATGATTTATTATGGATGAATGTAGAGTTTTTCTAGCTAGTGTATGTGCACAATGCATTAATTTCATAGCTTAATTTGCTTATACTCTGGAATTTCATTTATATTCGGACGACCTAGTATTTCATTTAGTCCGAATTATAATAAGATTCTGTTGTCAGTTTCGAAAATAGATGGCGCTGCTATTCTTCACAGAGGAAAGCATGATCGTGGAAAATCGATATCAAGAAGAGGTGCTGCAGAAAGAATCGGTGAAGGGGGGTTTCAGAGTATATAACTCTGCCAGATAGAGCAGAGCCAGGAAATTTCTGTCAGTGAAATCACTATAATCCACATAAAATTTCGAGGACAAAAATACGACAGAGGAAACATTTGCTACAAACAATTTGTAGATAAAATTCTTCGGTAAACAAAAGATAAAAAAAAAAAAACTCACTCATCTCGAAAATAATTTTTTTTTTTTTGACGTCGAAAGTGTTTATAATAAATGATTTTTTTAAAAACTTTAGTGACAAGAAAAAAAGGAGGGAGGGGGGAGGAAATGCATTTGAAAAGAAATATGATAATTACCTTACTATGAATATTCGTTGTTTGAATAATTAATTTTTTACAATAAAAAACACTAATACTTCTTACATAAAAACTTTTCACTATGTACAAAAATTAAAATTTTAATTTAATCATGTAATTTTCAATAAAAAAATGGAAAACATAAAAATAACTACAAATGAAATTAAGTAAATAACCATTGTAAAAACTCATCAGAAATTTTGCTCCAAAGGTAACTTTGTTCCATCTGATAATACGGTCGCGGTTAACGAGTGGTCATAACCGCGAACTCGTGGGCGGCGTTCTGGAATCGCGGGTTTGAAAACCAAGTGCCACTAAAGCCCCCTTTATAGAGGGGCCGATGCACTTTAAATGTGTCGATTTAAATACATCCCCCCGTTCACATAGTCGACTAAGTCCTCCCGTTTTAGGCGTGTGGAAGTTCGGAGAGAGGTTCCAGCTCAGTTGTTATTCAGAATTATGTAACCATGGTTCAAAATAACTAGGTCCGTCGTCAATAGTCAAGTTGTTTCACAGTGAGATGCAAATTAAAACCAATCATCCATCTGATAGTAAATTCTTTAATTTTTTACAAATTAATTTCCTTGTGAATTCCATATTTTTCTTAGGAATTAATCTTACAAATAAATGAAAGAAATTGAGGCTCGAAAAATTGGTACAGGAAATCTCAAAATAAACTAAACTTAGTGGCGCCAAAGCATACTGTGTCCAACTCAGATGTCATGATCTTGGGTGCTGAGGTGCATGTGCCAGTCAGATGGTCAGTCTGACGCGAAACCCTCAGTATTTAGCTGCCAAGCAAGCTTGACACTCATTTATCGACATACTGCTGGGATGAAAGGCTGACTTTGTGACGGATCTATACGCGCCCTTCAACTAATCCTCTTGGGAAATCTTTGGGCTCTCAATTGAAATCAATCACAACCAACCCTTTTAGAAGAAGAAATCGTGGTATGCAGACTAGGTCGGTTATATATAATATAGGTTTTCTAGCTAGTTAGACGGATAGTCTGAGTAATATGGAGATTGAAATATAGAGAATCTGACGACGAGGAGAGATAGCTACCGATCGGTATTAGTATATTTGAAAGCGCGTTTCGGGCATTAAATAGTTGAAGATATTAAAGTGACGATTGGTCACATAGCTAGATTGTAACTCAAATATTTAGAGTTGTGGATCGATCCCATAAAAGGAGAATCAATAAAACAGAAGTCTTCTCATAATTCGGGTCTCTCATGGTTTATTTCCCTATTGTTCTTATTAGGAACATCTCTTCTGGTTTGAATATTAGGATTGTGTCTGTTAATAATTTGTGTGTGGACTAAATAGTTGAAAGGTATTATGGCGAGTCATTCTTCACTTCCTCCCATACCTCTAGCCGGGGTCGAGAGTAGATCGCGCTTCCTCATAACTTGACCTGGCCAGCCCGGGATTTGAACCCTGGACCTGGGCGGGAAGCGCGGTATCCTGCCATTCAGTCACCGGGCTCTATAGAAATCAAAATAAGCACTTCTTATTTATACACAGTTATCTTTATACACAGTTGTATTCTTTATACGCATTCATGCATATTTTGTTATTTTTGTTTGTTTCTATAAATTAAAAAATAGAATGCTCGAATGAAATAAATTTTAATTCGGAAGCTCAAAATCCTTTTAAATTACTTTGTTGGGAAATTTATTAATTGTGTTGAGTAAAAATGATGAATATTTAATACCAGAAATATTATTAGATTAAATACGATACCATATCACTATATTTATTGCTTAACCTTTTTAATACTTAAAAAAAGTTCATATTTAAGTTTTCATTCAACGCATTTAGAGAAGCGGGATATTTTCATATTTATAACTGATTTCTTTCTTAGACTTACCAAAAGTGCTCGCATTTTTACAAAAATGGTAGAACCACAATGCACATTTTATTTAAAAACTTATTCTTCTAAGAGTCTTCCCCATGATCCTCTTGAATCAAAAGGTTAATCAATCGTCTGCCTATAATACTTAAGGTGATAACTATATTCGGAACTGTGATTTTGTAAACGCCTAAAAATGAATATTTGGCGCCAGTTGAATTAGAATAAACATACGGAATTATTTTAAGAATATTACAGTAAGAAAAAGTTGTTTAAATGCATTGTTTTTAGCAAAACGTGAAAAGAAAATGATATATTTTCAAAACGTTATTCTTTTATGAAAAATGCTTCTATAATAATATTTTATCTATATGTATATAGCTAGGGCTTCTTTACAGAGAGTGAATTAGGATTTTTGAAAAATTCATATTATTTTTAGTTACAATCAAATGAAATAATAATGGTGTGGTTTTAGTAAAATTTCTCTACTCTTAAATATTAAAATATGAATAAAAAAACCCCCTTCTAAGTCTCATATTTTAAAAATTTTAGTTCAATCTCGGTATGGAAGTGCTAGCTATATATAGACTGGATATAAACATCATAGAAGCATTTTTCTTAAGAGATCCGACTACTTGCGACAACTTTTTTTTAAAAAAATGGAGATACGAGGATTTTTTTTTTTTTTTTAGATTTTTTTACTACATTTTAAGAAAAATATGCTAAAATTAAGAAGAGAAAAAGAAAAATAAAATAGGAAAAAATGGGTAAAATTTTAACAAAAATAACATAAGCGTGGCCCATTCTGTACCAAAAGTTTATGAACAAATTTTCAATTTTTCAATTCTGATGTGTTGCTATGCTATTCATTTTTGAAATACTCTTCCAGATAAGAGATATTTTCATTTTTACAAAAACTAGAGTACTTTTTGTCTTAGTTATTATATGAAATTGCTTAAAAAAAACTGTGATTACATTAACATAAGGACTGCAAATTTTGTAATAAAACAATGATTGATAAATCTGAAGGTTAAAACACTTCTACTATTAGACAAAACATACACAAAAAATTTCAGTTAATTATTTTTAAAACTTTTTGAGTAATCGCGGATGTCCCCGTTTGAGCATTTTCAAAAAATCACATTCCGAGTAAGACGTGTTTTAAAATATGACATCTTGCTTAAAGTAATGGCATCTGCTTTTACTAAACACTTGTAGTTTTTGTTCTCGTGAAAGGAAAATAATAAATTTGGTATTTTTATAAAGCTAATACGATGGCCTATAAAATAAAATCATAAAAACACTTGCCAATTTTTGGCAAAATTCATAATTTTAGGGAAGTTCGGATACCTTAAAGGGAAAGTGCTTAGGAAATATTTTATTCTTTCTTCCTTTTTGTCAAAAAATTGCATTTAAATAATTTTTTTCCGTAATAATATCCTTAAAACAATTTTATATACATTTACTAGTTCACAACTGACGCTGAATATCCAAAAAATTATCCATTTATATCACTGGCGTAGTGGGCCCTGTATCAAAACCCTTTGGAGGCCCTCGTTTGAAAATGGGATCTTTGTTAATCGGATCATTGATAGCATTTTACGGTTTTTTGGTTACACATATCGGGGTCCCTGTGGTTAGGGGGCCCCGTATTATTGATACGGTGGTAGCTACACCTATGATTTATAAGCTGTTTCGAAATCGCAGTTCCGATCATAGTCTGTAATCTTAATGAAGAGTTTTTGTGATAATTTCATCTCAAACAACTCTTCTTCCCCCACAAAATCTCAAACCCCTCATTTCAACCTCCCAAGGAGGGGAGACTTTCTCGACTGCGCATCTTTCATCTGAATAATAGACGACATTCTTCATGCCTCCCCTCCCCCTCCGGATCCTTCCGGATCTTTTGCGTCAGGGAGACACTCGACTCATCATTCAGAGCGTCGAGTCAGCGTCCGGACCTAATCCGTGACGGCCTAGTCCGGCACTATTGCATAATGCGACTGCCAGAACAAAAGCGACTTGGCGTGTTTATGTTGTGGGGAACGAAATGGTATGGATCCCCTCTTGATGTATTTATGACACCCCCTCTTTCCTCATGTTCGAATGGGCTCCCCTCTGAGCCAGAATAGGAGGTGGGGCTTTATTAATATGTTTTCGAAGTTTTCTGTAGTTTCGTTGCTCTAATTGTTTGTGTCTAATGAGCCTTTGCTTGTTCAAGAATTTGCTGATATGGAATATTCTTAATGGGGCTATAATGAGGCCAGAATAGAAGATGAGTAGGCCTTTATTTCGCTTTCAAAATGTCTAGCATTGAGAAGAGTTCTAAAGCGTGTTCTAAATGATGGATTGCGAACTCGTTTGTGGAATAATAGGAAAATAATAAATCGTTTTGGATCCTTGTAGCTAATTGGCAACGTTTATACTGGTGTTTTATTCCGTATTCTCCAGATGTCTTCAACCTGGTTTCTGAGGAACTTTGACAGGGGTTCTGCAAGTTGTAAAAGATCGAATTCTCAAAGGCAGTTTGCTTGTAAAAATAAATATAAATAAATATTTTCTAAACAAGATAAAATCTTAAAATTCTTAAAAGTCTCTTGCTTCAAGCAAGAATGGATAAATCAAAAGGCTTGGCGATGAAGAAGAACTTTTCTCTAATTATAATGAGCTCTAATTAAATTTTTCATAATTAATACTACTAATACGTAAACATACTGGTAAAAAAATAAATGCATTGTTGATTGAGTTTTGCTTCTTCAAACTGCACTAGAACTTCATTAATCCGAATTAACAGGCCTTCGAGGCAGTGACGTCTAAGATTCCCTGAGGTCATGGTCCCCTATGTAAAAGTAAGCCTCACCTACGACTTTTTTAAGAAGATAGTATGTGTAGCATACGTTGTCAAATACTCGTACAAACGGTAACCGTAACAAATAAATGTGTGTGACCACAATCTCACAAACCTAAACACTAAACCGACACGATTGACTGCCGCCTTTGGCCTAAATAGTGGTGTACGGTGGTAGGCTTAGGTTTAAACATGGTATAATAAAGCAGTCTGTCCCCTGTTGCCAGTTTGCATGTATAGTTTGAAACTCCCACTTTTTAGGAGAAAATGTCCGGGAATAAATAACATTTGAAGATTAAAATTACTCGAATGATGATCTTATTGAGGTCGCGAATCGTGAACGAGGTGAGGACCCTATCATTGTCGATGCCCTTAGCCAAGACACAGTTGTTCCATGTAATAAAGCGTTTCTGGTTCGAGATCGTCTGAATAAAGAAAAGTTCAGATTAAACAAAATAACCGATAAAAAGGGAACGCTACATTCTAAATCATTCCGTACAATTGTGACGGATCTATACGCGTCCTCATACTAATCCTCTTGGGTATTCTTTGGGGCTATCAAAAATCATCAATCTTCTCCTAAGAAGAAGGCGTGATATGCAAATTAAGTTTATTATATATAGTTCAGGTTCTCTTAATAGGAGTTGGAAAGTGAAGAAGGATAGATAGCAGAAATTTTGGTTAGTTAACTAAAGGTGACAAGAGAGATACTAGGGTAAGAATACCGCAAAAGATTAGAAAGGCCTTGTAAGAGATTAAAGACAGGAAGTTGATATTGATAAATTAAACCTTAATTGATTAGAAGACTGCCTACAGTTCAGGTATTGTCACCTTCATATTACGTTTGATATTTAAAGTACTAAAGAGGTTAAGTGACTATTAGTTATATGCCTACCGTGTAAGTAATATTTAGGTGGAAGAATTATTATTATAAAGTGGTTTATTAGATGTATTCTCCCCAGCCACTCTCGTGCCCTCCCTCTGTTAACTGATTGGAACATCCTATTTATATAGTGGCATTGAAATGTGTTTGAGTCGATTAAAGTGCTAAATAAAATAGTTGGAAATTATAATGTCGAATCATCCTTCTCTTCCTTCCACACCTTTAACCGAGTCACAGGGTAGACGGGAAGGAAGGTTATTACACAATTAACACTAGAACGTGCGGAATTTCGATTACTCTTAAACGTTCGCCGATATCGTTTCGACACCATGATATAAAACGTATAAAATAATTGTAATAACTATATAATTGCTGGATTACTGTTCAGTAAGGTTTAGTTTTAACATTTTTTAATATTATTTCATGTAATTATAGTTTATTGTGACCCTTTATGTCAAGGAAAACTGTAACAAGACAAATTACTTAATCTTTCAAAATTGAATTAAACAATAATATATTTATAGATATTAGTATAAAAAGCAAAATCATAATTTTTGTGAGAATACGAGCTTTTTCATCATTATTTATCAAACATTAATGTTTCAAATGCAGGATGGTAGCAGAGAGCTTTTTCTGAGTTCCACACTGAAATCAGAAAAATTAGGTTAAGACTTGCTTGACTCTTTTTGTTTTAAATGTATTCAAATAATTTCTTTGATATTAAAAAAGCAAATTTTTTGAAATTTGATAAAAGTAATAAGTAGATCTTATATATATATATATATATATATATATATATATATATATGACAGCAAAATATGGAAAAACTAAAAGTCATCGTACGAAAAGGAAAAAGATGTTTTCTGAAAAAATAATTGAATTTCCTTGAGAAAAAGGCAATGTCCGGGTCACTCAGAAAAGCCCAGTGGGCCATATGCGACCCGCGAGCCGCAGGTTGAGTATGGCTGGCTTAAGGTATCCGACTACCCTAAAATTGTGAATTTTGCCGAAAATTGACAATTTTTTTATGATTTTATTTTCTAGACCAACTTATTAGCTTTATAAAAATACCTAGTTTATTATTTTCCGTTCAATAGAACAAAAACTACACGTGTTTTAGTAAAAGCAGATGCCATTACTTTAAGCAAGATGTCGTACTTTAAAACGTGTTTGACTTGAAATGTGTTTTTTTAAAAAGGCTCAAACGGGCGCAGCGATTCTCAAAAAGATTTGAAAACACTTAACTGAAATTTTTTGTGTATGTTTGTATATAGTAAAAGTGTTTTAACTATCAATTTTTTTTTTAATTTATGACTTATATTATTTTTTGTAATTTTTTCATTTCTTTTTATTTATCGACTTCCATGAAGTCTTGGAAGAACAACATTGTACAAAATTCAACTGAACAAACACTGTAACTAAGCTCACCTTATTGCTTAAAATTAACATAGCTATGCCCACATCATAACTTACATGTTACAGATTATCAACCATTGTTTTATTACAAAATTTACAGTCCCTTATGTTAATATAATCACTGTTTTTTAAAGTATTTTCATATAATGACTATGATAAAGTGCTTTAGTTTTTGTAAAAATTAAAATATTTCTTATTCTGAAAGTCATTTCAAGAATGAAAAGTGTAGCAACACATCAGAGTTGAAAATTTGTTCATAAACTTTTCATACAGAAGGGGCCGCGTTTGTGTTATTTTTGTGAATTTTTACCCATTTTTTCCCATTTTAATAATAATAATTTCTTTTTCTCTTCTTAATTTTACTATATTTTTCTTAAAATGTACTAAACAAATCTAAACCCCACAAAAAAAATCCCGATATCTCCATTTCTAAAAAATGTTTTCGCGAGTAGCGGAAATTAATGGGTTAATATTGGTCCTATACATTAATGTATAAAAAAAAGGAAACTGTAAATGAAAATTTTACGTAATGTTTCGTCTTTATACATTAAACACAATTTATTTAACTTCACCTTTTGTGGAATGTCCATATTTTATCCGAAAGAATTCAGATAAAAACTTGCTAACTGTTTGGAAATTACTAGAATAACATACTGCCAATATGTACAGAAAAAGTCAGTTTATGTGATTAATGACATTCTTATAAATGTACTCTGGAACTTATGTACTCTTATCTTTCTCAGAAATTCGTTAAATGTCAAAATACATGAAATATTCCATCCGTTTCTTGTTCTTTATGAACAAAACTAGTTACATCGAATTTTAGTTAGACAACGAAACATTATTTATGTATTTTGGTTAACCTACTTTAGGCAGCATTAAAGAAAAAAAAAGTTTCGCTATTTCGAAGATCATAAAGAAAAATGTATTTGTCGTTCGATTTTTTTTTCTTACGGGAAAACAGGGGAGGGGGAGGGGAAAGGTTATAATAAATTTATGAATAAGGAGTCATGAAGGGATTGCAATATCGGACCAAAAATTCAATACCGGTATACCGGTTTTAATACTGGTAGTAGTTTAAGGAAAAGAAAGAAAATACAGGTGTTTTTCTATTTACTAGTTTTATTAGAGAGTATAAATGTCACAAAAAGTTAATTTGTAATTTTTAAATTATAACAGTATATAAAGAATCACAAAAAAAAAAAAAAAAAAAAAAAAAAAAAGGAACACATCTCTTATTTTTTTTATCACAAAAAAAAAGTGTAAATATTATTATTCAGTTTGTGGTACTATTACATATTTTTGAAATGTGATCTTAAAAAAACATAAGCCTGGGACGTAATTATGTGCAAAAATTACCAGCTATCGAAAACGCTCTTTCGGCATCTACACTAGTTGGTGGTATTGTTAGAAATACGCGATATTCTTCCAAGTATTTACCTCTAAATTTCTCATCTTCAAATAAATCGATTTCTAGTCGGATAATTTTGGATATACCTGATTTTTGTATTGTATTTTGGTTTGTTTAACGTTTTAGTTATCGCTAATTCTAATTGTTGTTCAAGAGACAATTCCTTTTCACTATCGACATGAGTGTCAAAATCATCTACGATAGCTTTACCGAATTCTTCTGAAAGTAGATAAGTTTTGTGGGTAACAAAATTTTAAAAAATTTACTATAAACTTGACCAAATTTGAATTGGTTAGTCTCTATTCTTCTTTTTAATTTTTATTTATAAAAACATGATGGTATGTAAATATAAGCATGATATGCAAATACAATGTGAATAACAAACAACTCCCCAATTAAAAAAATATCGACATATTACGCACTTTCTTCATAACTACAACCTTCTTTCCACATATATCAATACTAGGCTACGAATCCAGTGCGAGTGCAATATCGCTCTGAGCTGTAATAGAAAAGTTTTGGCCACCTCCTTGGATAATTCACATATTTTATTACTTCTCTTGATTGTACGATCCAACTTTATATTCACAGGATAATTAATTTCGCCCGTTAGGGAGACATAAAAACAAAAACGTATAATATTTTGCTAGGTTGGGATCCTTAAACATATAGTGGAAACAATTAAAAAAATTTCTTTAAAATACCGAAAAACCGGTATTTAAGCTAGTGAATACCGGTATTACAAAATTGTACAAATGGCTCAAAATACCGGTATTCGGTACCCCGGTATTGCAATCCCTAGTGCCATGGAACATAATAATTTAGGTTTTTCTTTCATAATCTACTTTTCAATATAACTGAATGTCTATGTATCTGTAGACAAGGTGGGCTGAGCTTGAAATTAAGTTCATTACTGGTTAAAGCAGGCGTGTATATTGTAACATTAAAAATGAACGGGAGATTAGCTGATGAATATTGATCAATTTATTGGCAACTAAAACAATAATCCTTGTTGCAACTCACGCCACAGATTCTTGGTAATTTTTACGAAAAGGAATGTTAAGCGCATTTTCTCTATACAATTGAGGAAATTAAACAGTTAAAGGAGAAGTAATTAATTATTTAACTGTATTAACTGTGGCAACGAAACTTTTTGTACCGATTTATTTTTATTCAATCGATTGCTTATGTAGCGTTATCGTCTGATTTTTAAAAGCTTTTATTTAACTTACAATGTATGTATGTATGTATGTAATTTCTTCGGGTGGAATCTTCCAACTCTATTTTGAAGCTGATATCTTCCTCCCATTGAGCTGAAATTTTGTATACACGTTTAGTTTGGATGACAATGCATGTTTTGACCATTTATATTCCGATATTGCAATTAATTAAAAACGTTAAACTAGTTTTGGGGGCCAACTTGGATATATCTGCATTGTTGTAATAATTTTATTGTTACAACAATGACAAAAGTTGGCGTCGAAAATCGGTTTTCAGCCAAACTGGAATTTCATAACGTTGCGCTATTGACTGTATTAATTAACTTTGTCTAAAAAATAATTACATTTCTACAACGTAAAAATAATCTAATTTCTACAACATATGCAGTTTTTTTTACAAATTTCTATCTATTTTCTTGGATTTAAATTCAAAACAAAAAAAGTAGAGCTATTTTTCAAGTAGATTGGTACATTGTATACCTTTCTCAACGCTGCCAAGTTAAACGGAGATGGAGAATTATAGAAATTCTAACTTTAATCTATGAAGCTCAGACAAAAAATAATTATAGAATCGGAAAGATCATTTATTTCGTCCTGATTCGGTATAATGTTTTTTACAAAATAATAATATTTGTATTTCTTACGATTTTTTTTAATAAGTCAAAATCGATGCGTTTTTATGAAAATAATGTCTAAATCGACGCGCATGATTTTTTTTTGTTTAAATGAATCGACATTCCGTACTAAAACAGCTCATGATTTGCTCTTTTAGAATCAGTCATTTAAAAAATAAAATGTCAAAAACTTTTTTTTTACGATTTTTCAAAAAATACTCAAAATTTTAATATTTAATAACTTTGTCATTTATGAAGAAAATCTCATAAAACTTTTTTTCGTGTGTAGGATAATATTACCCAAGATCTGTACGAAGATTGAAAGAATTGCTTAAAATTTACGGATTTAAGAAAAAATTGTGTTTTTCGTCTAGTACCCTTTTTGCGAGAATTCATTTAGCTCGACTGTTCGAAAATAACCGGCTAACACCTAGCAACAATGATGCGTTGAATGAGATGAACAGACTAAGAAACCTGTCCAGTGATAACTAAAAAGTAAAAAATAAATTAAAAGTAAAAAAAACTTTTTTAAAAACAAGCTTTTATTTAAACGCGCTAAAAAGAATAAAATAAATTTTTCTTTAAAATTTTTTTGCTATCAACTTATAACGTCATTACACAATTCATATGATATAAAAGCTTGTCGCGAGATTTACCTCTGCAGATAAACAAGTAAATTAAATAACTTGGTCTGATTGATTTAAATTTCTTAAAAATTTCAAACTAAGTAAATAAGAGTGCTTTAATCTCGCGACAAGCTTTTATATCATATAAATTGTGTAATGACGTTATAAGTTGATAGTAAAAAAATTTTAAAGAAAAATTTATTTTATTCTTTTTAGCGCGTTTAAATAAAAGCTTGTTTTTAAAAAAGTTTGTTTACTTTTAATTTATATATAATTCAAGTCATTGTTCTTTAAGTGGCATGTTTTTTTTGTTAACAATCTTGTTGTTCTTTTTGTAAAATAATTCTTCAGACCTCTTCTGAACAGCACAGTTTATTTTGGACAAACAAATAAAACGATTACGAATACTGTACACAGCATAAAGAAAGTTCTAGCACACAGCGTATACATCGAGGTGTGGTCCCCGTAGAAGAAGTGCGTTGGAGGAATGGGGAAAAAACGCGTGGGCGCATCACACAGATATCCTTACGCCAAAAAAAAATAGTTCGCTAGCTTCAACCCAACAAATATGATGTAAGAAATATTTGTAATCTCTATTTGGAATTGAACAACTCCGAATCATTCTACTGGAATAATGAAATATGTTAAGGTTTTTTTTTGCTGACTAAAAAATAATACTTGTTTCGAACGATTCTTCCAGTTAATTTCCGGTGACTCATTTGACTGATTATGTGTAAAAATGATTGAGTATTCCATTTACGTAATTAAATTCGTTTCTATAGCACTGCAAAATTTTAATCCTCACTTTCTAAAGAAGATTTGAACCAATGTGTAAAAAAAGAATCATGAATTGGCACTTATTATTCCTTTTACCAAAATCATTTGACTCAAATGGTAATATATAACCATTAGGTAATTTGGTAAATTTTGATGGTATTGTGAATCATAAGCTCTGTTTAAATATTTTAAAGAACAATTTTAAATTATCCACCCAAAATTTGGATATTAGAGACGACTTCATGTTTTTACAAGATGATGACGCCAAGTGCACTGCTCTCAATGTACGCCGCTGATGTCTCTGTAACTCTCCCCAAATTCTGAAAACACCTCCTAAATCACCTGATTTTATGCCTAGTAGAACATATCTGGTGAGAGTTTGATTTAAAAAACATAACATGTAAAAACAAAATGTGAAGTAAAAACAATAATCAAAGAAGAAGTGCGGAATATCGATGTAGAAATTACAAAAAGCCAATGAAATCTATACCAAGACGTTTAAAAGTTGTGGACGCTAAAAGATATCTTATTAAGTACTAATATTAAGACACAAATACAATATTTAAAGCTATGCTGAGATTTTTTTTGTACGAAGACTTTTGTGGTGTAATTTTTCAATAGATTTTATTATTAGTTTTTCAAAATAATAATTATTCTATGTTTTAAAAATTCATTATGTATTCTAATAAGAACAAGTTACAAATATCATAAGCAAATTACAATTCCAGCATATTAATTTTTATTAGTCGAAAACATTAACACTTTTATGGGGCACTGTACATATCAACACTAAACAGAAATATTTAATGAGCAATAAATATATATAAGCCACGTACTAATTTTATTAATTGCATTTTGCTAACAATTTTTCACGAGATATTTTTATTTGCACAAATATTTGTATAATTAAAATTGAATTATTAATTTAAATACGATTATAATATATTTAGCTCCATAATTATTTATAAAATTAAAAAAAGACAATAGAGATCGGGAAAAGTTTAGTTGAATTTATCATTAAATCAAATCATGCGTGAACTCTAAGCAACCAGGCGCTTACAAAATAGATAATGGATCCAGAATCCAACAAGGTTTAAAGAAGATTCACTCCATTTCGAAAATTAAATTACAGAATTCACTTTCTTAGAATCAGTTATTCTACAGATTAGACTAACTGTGATTCAGTCGACGGAATTTAACGGAGCGTCCACCCCCAACGAATCAGAAACAGGGAGTGGAGGCAAATGTGCAAACGATAATCAACCGACAGAAACTGAGCTTCTGACTAAATAGATCGTGTTTTACGACGAAGAGAGAGAAAGAGGGTGGTGGGGGGTCGTGTTTGACCATGGGTGAGGGATGTCCCGCACTGGAGTGACACTCGCTTTTAGCCCTTGATGCGGGAGAAGGCCCATAAATGAATTAAATCCAGATCTTTGTGAAAGAGGGGGGAGTGCTTGGTGAAATGAGAGATCTAGCACGCCAGGGAAGTTTTGTGATGAGTGATCTTTCTTTGGAGTCGAGAAAGGCCATTTAGTGAATAGGGGGAGGGAGAGGGGGAGGCTAATTCGAGCGGTTGCAGTTGAGAAAGTTTCTTGGTGTGTTTGTGATTTGTCGACGACTTGTATTGTGTACGGTTGCGTGAGAATGTCTTGAGTTTAGTGGGATGAGATATTTCAGAATACACTGTAATTAATTATCCGAGTATAAATTAAAGTTAAATGAATATTTTAACATAAATTAAATTCTATAATTGTTTATTATTAAAGAACTTAAATTTATTTTGCTATCTATCTTATTTACTTGAATCTAAGCCATATCCCCAATTCTTTACACATTTTTGAAAATAAATAAAAAAATAGATAAAAAGTTCATCCATATCCAATACTTAGGTATCATCCGATTACTTGCGAAAACATTTAAAACAAAATGGAGATATGGGAATTTTTTTTTTGTTGAAGATTTTAGATTCGTTTAGTACATTTTAAGAAAATATGCTGAAATTATATATATATATATGTAAGAAGAGAAAAATAATAATTATTATTAAAATGGGATTATATGTTATTATGAGATTATATTAGCCTTAGGATTTTTAAACGATGTAGGTTATCCCCGGTACTGAAATACTTCTCATCCGGGATTTTCTTTATGGTGAAGGTGGAAACTTTTAATTGAAGGCAGAAACTTATATTCTTGAAAATATTCGATAAAGAACAGGAATTGGCAAGGCAATGTGCAATTTGTTGCTTGAGAAAAATTGATAATAGAAAAATAATAAAAAAAGTCGATATTAGTATCTCTGTCCCTAGTTCAATGTAAGTCTTAGTATTATACCTTGCTTCAAATTGTGTGCATGTATTTATCACTCACACAAAGCCCTCTACCTCATTTGAAAAGATGTTCTTTTTATATGAAACATTCTTCTCAGCATGCAGAGTGTACTTATAAAAAGCAAACATTTAGGGTATTTTGTATTCTGCAATTCTAAAATAAAAAATAGAGTGAAAATTTTAAAATTGAAAATTAAAGTAAAATTCTTGCATTTTCAGATTTTATCAAATATTATGCTTAGTTAAAAGCAATAAAGCAAACTTTTTTGGAACATTTCGGGTAAAAAAATTGACCACTTAAGGGGTTATGAAGTGCAAGAATATATCTTTTCCTTAACCTTTTCACGTTTTATTTCTTGTCTCGTATTAACACAGTGTAATATGCATTATACTCGCAAAATTTTAATATTCAGTGATTTTTATAGACACGCATCATTTCAAAATTATAAACATAAATGCGCTAAAGGGTACTTCAGCCATAAAATGATACCTACCTTTTATACGCGACGAAACAGAGCCTCATGCATTCTTAAGGATTTACTAAAACTCATAAGCATTTGTTCACAGATATTACAAAAAGGATGAAGAGGGGAAAATGCTCGAAAAATACCATTTGTAGGAATCAATTTGGAATTATTTATGAACCCTCAATAATTAGAACAGCGATTGAAAATTTTCTTAGAAATATCCCTCTTTAAAAAAAAAACAATTTTTTTTGCGTAACAAGTAAATTTATTATGAAACACAATAAAAATATTATGCTTTTAGAATATCACAATACTCCTACGATGAATGAAACTCCAAGTGCATTTATTACATTTTTCAATTTTTTAAACTTAAATATAAAAGGAAATAAGTATATTTTATGCACATATTATAATTTAAATGAAGATTCCAATTTTATATAGCATATACAAAACAATATTCAAACTTCTACAGAAGTTTTCGCATATGTAAAAAATAGAACACCTTTTCAAATGAACCTTTCTAAGACTTTGAAATTGAAAATGTTCATAGTATTGTTTAAAAATCCGTGTTGGGCCGAATAAAGTTTCTAGGGAGCTTTACACAAAGAGCTTCTTTCTTCATACGAAAAGATAGAAATATTCATTAGTTATTTATAACTGCATGGATCAGTAAAAAAACCAGCTTCGTGCACATGTTTCTGATGGTCAGGTCAAATATATTTCCCAGGCGGGGACATCTCCAATAATTCTGGCTCGTAAAAACATCAGTAACTTGAAAGACTCAATAGACCAAACAATATAAATTGCTAATAAAAGTATCCAGAAGGCAGTCTTTGGAGAAAAATTATGACGGATGCTTTGTTTGTTATAGAAGTGTTGTTGTGGCATCAGAAGTGAGATTGCCACTTCAGAGTAACTAATTTTTATGTCGATCGGGAAAACCGTAATAAATGTCACAATTATGGAATTGTTGATTTTTCTTTCTTTTTTTTTAGAATAATAAATTGTAGCAGAGTGATATTTTATATACACAGTATTTAAGTGTTAAAGTAAAATAATATTAATAAAAGGATTTTTTTTTGACGAGAGAGAAAGAAACGATGAAAAATGTTCCATATTTCTTGTGTCATATTGAAAATTTGATGTTATTATTTCATTCTCTTTTTATATATTGGTTTTATTTATACAAAATAATATTTATGGAAACAGAGTTAGAAGATAACTAAGAAAAAGAGACATGGGCATTAAAATGATTCTTTCAAAGGCGAAAAGAAGTATTTTGTTTACTAAAGTATGATGAAATAGAAAAGAGTAGCGGGCATATATGTATTTTAACTTTAATATAAATGTTATATTAATATTAATAAAACACATTTAATTATATTACTTATGCATATAATAATAATAATAATAATAATAATAAGATTACGATGTACAAAATAAGCTTTATTTTGATTTATTTATTCCTTTTACTATTATTAAAAACAACTTTCTAAACTATGAATACAAGAAAGAAAAATAACTTTAATTTCTTAATTGGTTTGTAACTTTTCATTTGTATTAGCCCTTTTCAATTCTCACTATTAGTTTACACTCCCCTGTGTGTATATATATATATATACACTGGTGTCCAAAAGTTAAGCATAATTGATAATTATGTGAATAAAGAAGGAACTGTAAATCGTAAACATGTCCAATTGGCGTCTTTGTGCCATCATTCACCTTGTTTGATGGTTAACAACGTTCCTTCACACAGCAGTTGCACGAAACTTGTCTGAACTGCCTATGCTGCGTGAATCGGTTTCTCCACGTTCCGACATGCGCCAGTGTTTCGCGCAGGACGTAGTCTATTGAAAAGTTTTGCATAAACCCAATGTTTCTTCTTCACCCAATTAATATCCGCAAGAAATTTGGAATAATTTTACGAATATTTACTCCATGTTTTTCGCATTTTATGATTTATGCTTAACTTTTGGACACCAGTGTATATACATATATATATTTATTTATGTATATATATATCTTGTTTAAATTTTCAATCGTTAATAAAATACTCTCTATTCATCCATTGAAGTTGAAATACATTTTTAAAAACTTGTAGGAGACACTTGACGTTAATACAATTTTTCAAATGTTAATTCATTAGTTAAATTAAAAAATGGGAATATATATATATAAATAGTAACAAACAAAAATAATAATACAACACCATAAAAAGAAAGGAAATCACTTCGTTGTGTCCCTGTAGCGCAATAGATAGCTCTTCGAACTAGTAATCCAAAGGGAGTGGGTTCGAAACCCACTTGGGATTGCCTAATTTCTAAGAATGTGATTTCTTTTTACTACACTATTTTATTATATTAATTAAAATTAAATAATTTTTATAAATAGTAACAAACAAAAAATAGTCTAATACCATGTAAGAATGAGTGAGTGAATATTAAAGTCGCACTGTTCAGCTACACGAGGGCTTTTGGCGATGGACCTCGTAATTTTGTACCGTGGTCAAGTGACGAGGACGACACCTGAGCTGGCACTCCTCTCTCCCAACTACCATAACTACGGGAGGACGTTTGAGCTCTCGACAGATTTAATGGGCATCGCTCCCCTACATGGCGGGTCTTTAGTGGTACTGGGCTCGAACTCATGACATGCCAGTTGTGATCCTATACCTTAACCAAACTAGGCTACCATGGCCACATCATATATAGAAAGGAAAATGGGAAATTGCAAGGAAAATTGCTTTATATTTCGTCACTTAGTATTGTGATTCCGTCATATGTAAATACACATTTATATTATAATTGTAATTATTTAATAAAAAGCCACTAACATAAAATTTTCTTTATTGATCTAAGTAGGAATCAACTTAATTTTTTTAATATCTTGTTTATTTGATAACAGTTTCATTACAAACTCCAAGGCTTTGCAATGTTAATGTTAATAAAAATGCGTTTCAATACTCTTATGATTACAATATTTATATCTATATCAAAAATCTAGAAAAACGAAAAGTGATACAATAAAAACGAAAAATATAAATAATTAGAAGAAAAATTAAAGTTATATAAACTTTCCAAAGTATTTAAGTGAAGCTTAGAGACTTTTTTTTGGAATATGGTGTGGCAATTATAAAGTCCCATAGTTGAAAGTTTCTTATATGTTATAAAATAAGTTTCTTATTTTCTACTATTGCAAACGTTTATAAATGTTTTCTAAACCTTTTGTATTCGGTTACTTTTTGAAGATTTATAGAACAGATTATATTAGAATTTAGGAAATTAAGTATTTAAAAAACGATTTTTTTACAGAATAATTAATTTATAAACAATTAAATAACTTACATAATAATCAAGTAATTTACAAATAAAACTGTTTTTACAAAATAATCATTGATTGAGTTTTTTAATTTTTATCTTTGTATTGCAAAAAAATATCGTTTGATCATTGAAATGCTCTTATAAAGTTCTTTTTTCATATTAAAGTTATAAAGAGTTCATGAAAAAATATAGTTAAAGATAATTAAAATCTTTAATTACAGATTAACATCTATTCATTTGAATTGTCATAGATTTATAGATTTTATTTACTATTTCGAATTTTTTCTAAATATATGTGTGTGTTCCCACAACTTACAGAAAACACTTTAATATCCGAAATTGTTAGAACAATTATTTAGCAAACATTTTAAGAATTTCAAGTTCACTAAAATGTTCCTATAATTGTAATTGGATAATCTATACATCCCAAAGAAAGCCTGTATTCTTTGAAATTCGACTAAGATCCTAATAGTGGTATTTAAAGCAAATAAGAGTCTGAGTTACGCTGAATTAGAGGTTTTATGTAGAAGAATGGTAAAATAAAATTTAACTTATATTTAAAAGTTTATATAAAGTTGTTTTCTACAGTTCTTATTAATGCTCATTTTAATACGTTAGTTTAAATGAATATATAAAATTACCGTATTTTTGTTTTATTTTTAGTGAAAAATACTTTTGAATCCTGAAAATACACATGTAAATCTTATAATTAACTGTGACGTATAGACGGAGAAAGCTTTTTTATATTTCTAAATAGAAAAAGGGCTTCTAATAAATTTCAAGTCACACAAATCCGTTTTTTTCCTTCACTGTACAAAAAATGTTTGCCATTGTCATGATTTATTCTTGTTGTAGTGTGTATTAAATTTCTCTCTAATATGAATATATATGTGTTTTTGTGTTTTTATAATATATAAGTAATCACACATGTAATGATACATCAAAGATGCAATAATTTTAGTAAAAATCGTCCTAACAGATTGGAATAAATTATTTTTATTGGAATTTTGTCTTTATTAAAACTTCTTCGAAGGAATAAAAATTAACTAACATTGAGAAGAAATAAAGATGTCGAGGAAAATTTTTTTTTAACTTAACCTATTAACCTGCTAAAAATTGAGGAAAAAATGTTTTAATCTTATTACTTAAATAATGAATAATATTATACTAATATTATTGCAAAAAGAATACCATTATTATTTTAAAAGAAATTTTATTATTATGAAAATTAATTTTATTATGAAAATTAATATCATTATTTTGAAAATTAAAATCATTATTATGAAAATTAATATTATTAGTATAAAAAGAATATCATTATAAAAATTGATATAATTAATACAAAATAATTAATATTATTTGAAATTAAAATATTCAAGAACTATATATTGAATTGATTGAATTTTTTTAATTTTTAATGAAATTTATGCACACATATTACGAATTAAAAGGTTTGATTTCGTAAGTCATACTTACGTCTGTTTGATGTATGCCAAACCTGCTTACTTTTTTTCGAAATTTTATAATTTTGAATTGCTTAAATTTCACGAATGCATTTAAGGGGAAAAAAATAAAAATGGCGTAGACTAGAACTGGGATATTAAAAAGAAAATGTGTTTACTTTGAGATGAACCAATTATGGTGATTCTTTCAACATACGTCAGGTCAGGCTAGAAAATTCAAGTCCGCTTAAAATTCTATTTTAATTTTTTAAAAAAAGAAGCTTTTTTTAAAATTTCAGTTCCACGAAAAAAGACGCATTATTGTGTTGGAAATGATTAGATAAAAATTACTTACTTAGCAAAAATTTATAGTAATTAAATCATTGGATAAGTTTTATTTACAAAAAAGACCTTTAAAATACATTTATCGGATATCCGTACTCAATTATACGCATCTTATACTTATCTATATTAATGTGGCTAATTACCGCAATAAAATATGCTTTTTATTCTTCCGATTTGTTTAAAAATTGTTTATTTTTTAATCTTGAATGGCAACACTGAAAAGAGAAAGAAACAACTCCCGAAGTACCGTTGCGAATCGCACGGCAATCGACCGAACCGAAGCAGAGGATTTTCCCCGCATTACATCCGAGCGCCTCCCGGAAGCATCTTCTCCACACTTCCGCGGGGAAGTCCCGGGAAAGAGATCCCCACCGTCATGCTTCGAAATTTCTGCGTCACACATGGAAAGGTCCCATCTTTCCATTTATTATTTTTGCTCCGCATTTTCTTTTTATTCCAGCGATGCGATACGCCCCACTAAGGGGTTAGGGATGCGAGGAACACAAAATATGCAAAAGAAATCTTGTGGTCCGACAAGGGGTTCTGGGTTCGAGAGTACGCCAGTGACCTAGAAAACGGTCTTTATAGAGCGCTTAATTTGCTTGGGATAAAATTTTTATTCAAAATAAACATGGTTTCAATCTTTTCATTTTGAAAAAAAAAAAAAATTCCCTTTCTCTTTTTTTATTTTAAGTTTTATTTTATTTCTTCTTTGTGAACGAAGTGAAAGTATGAAACTGAAGAAAGCTAAATGGCTTTGTTTCTTTTGTGAAGCTGAAAATCAAAGTTTGGAAAAAATGTACTTGCATTATAATACTTTTATAAAATCTGAACAATTTACTTTTATGTATTACTACAATAGTCAGTGGATTTATCCTAAAAATGTATGAAATTGCTTAAAATATTTTTTTATTGATAAAATAATGCCCATGCTTCACAAGCATCACATGGGGCTTACAGAAGTAAGTAAAACAAACAAAATAAGATAAAAAAATAATAGAAAACTTCCAAAGCAAAATTTATGAAATAAATGAAATAACACAAACAAACAAATAACAAAGACAAACAGGTACATTACAAAATTAAATAATTAAGTTACAAAGCCAACACAAAGGATTATAAAATCAGAAAAATTAAAAAAAATTATACAAAATCAAATCAATGAAGTTACAAAATAGTGTGAATGAAGCTTTACTTAAATCAAGCTGAAAAATTTAGGAGGCCAGTTGATTTTAAGAGTAGGCATTTAAATCTTCACGCAGGCATTTTGTATCATTCTTAAATTTTGAACAACAAATGATAAGATGTTTAATACTTTGCACAATGGTGTATCTACCAATGGGTTAGGAGGTGTCGTGCACCGGAGTCCTCAAGCTCAGGGCCTCGGACCCTCCCATCATGAAAGTCGAACTTGCGATAACTTCCTCCAAATTTAAGATATAAATATAAAAGGTTGCAACATAAGTATAATCAAGGCAATTCAATTGAAAGTAATTTTGAACTTGTAGGGAATTCCTCTAAATTCCTCCCGTTGTTTGCTTAGGGTTGCGAACATTACTTATTAAAAAGTTTATATTATTTAAAATTTTTTTCATTTTTCTATAAACTGTTTCTTGAAAGTTCCATGAAAAATCTTACCATTTTTTATTGTTACATCTAAAAAAACCAACACAAGAGGCAATTTCTTCCCAGTTACATTCTATTTTTAATAACAATTAATTTCATTTAATAACAATGATTCATGGAAAGCTAGTTTCCTGTTTTAATATTTTTCAATCTTTTAGTATCTGTAATAGACTAATGTAATTTTGTCTACCCCTCTACTCTGTTCTTTTGCAGAGAGAGGTGTGTTTTTCAATAATAATAATACTATAATATTGTATTGTATTTTCTTGTCCATGCATATTTTTTGTATCATTTCCTGTATCTCGGTGGACTATTTTGTAGCTCTAAGCCCTCTGGTGGATGAGTTCAATCCTCCCAACTAAGTAGCCAGTAATTCCCCAAAAACATTTTGTAGCGTAGCATTACGTTTCTCCTTCCTTTTAAGGTATCCGACTAGTTGCGACAACTTTTTTTTTTAAAATTGAGATATGTGGATTTTTGTGTGTGTGTGTTGTTTTTAGATTTTTTTAGTACATTTTAAGAAATATATGCTAAAATTAAGAAGATAAAAAAAAATTATTATAACTAAAATGGGAAAAAATGGGTAAGAATTTGCAAAAAATAACATAAAAGCAGCCCAATTGGTACCAAATGTTTATGAACTAATTTTCAATTTTGATGTGTTGGTATGTTATTCATTGTCGAAATGACCTTCAGGATAAGAGATATTTTAATTTTTACAAAGAACAGAACGCTTTATCTCAGTTATTATACGAAATTGCTTAAAAAAACACTGTGATTAAATTCACATAAGGGACTGCAAATTTTGTAATAAAACAGTGATTGATAATTCTGAAGGTTAAAACACTTCTACTATTATACAAAGCTTACACAAAAAATTTCAGTTCATTATTTTCAAAACTTTTTGAGCAATCACTGGCCCTGTTTGATCAATTTCAAAAATCACATTTCGAGCCAAACACGTTTTTAAGTATGACATCTTGCTTAAAATAATTGCATCTGCTTTTACTTAAACGCTCGCAGTTTTTGTTCTAGGGAACGGAAAATGATAAACTTAGTATTTTTATAAAGCTAATAAGATGGCCTATAAAATAAAATCATAAAATTTTTTTTTTATCAATTTTTGGTAAAATTCACAATTTTAGAGTAGTCGGATATCTTAACGTCAGTAAGTAATCGAGCACATACGGAATGTATTGCATAAATTATAAAACTGATATTAGGGATAAAAAAAAAGAAAACTAGTGGTGCGTTTAAGAGCAAATAATGCTGAGAAAGAAAAGATAGTAAACAAAAATTGTAATTTTGTATATTTAAAATATTCATATTTTTTACTTGATAAAATCCAACTAAGATAAGGGCACTCATTTTTTTAGCACCAGGGCCTTTGGATATCTTGCTACGCCACTGCTTTGCATACCACCAACATTGCAGTCACAAAGTTTAGAAAGGTGCATGTTAAATTTGTTGAGGTACACTTTAAAATTACCATGGCCAGTAAGGAATTGTGTGATCACTAAACAGTCTTTGAGGAATGGTTGAAAAAGATTTCTTTGTCAGAGAAAGGAGTGAGCTGATTGCATGTACTGAGTGTTCCAAAGAGTGACTACATTTTCTTCAGACTCTTTCTTGAATAACGGTTTTAAAGATTTTGTATTTTTTTTGTTGTTGTTTGATTTTCCATTAACTCTTCAACATTGCGATTGTTATGTCAATGACAAAAGTCATATAATATTCCACATTTGACGAATATTTCATAAAATAGACCAGAATGCTAAATTTCGGAATTAGATTAAAATAGAAGACATGCATTTCTATTATTGAAATAAGTTTTTCAAGACTCTTTGACATTTTGAGCTTGTGAATTGAACAAAAAAATTATCCCGAGAAGAAATATCACTGAAAAGTAGAAAACTCACAGTCTTGTGTGTGTGTCAAAAGTTTTAAAAGACGACGAAAAAGTTCTCTTTGAGAATATTATTTGGCTAGATGCCATATTCACAGACACAAGCAAAAAGAATTTTTTTTTTTTAAAAAGAAATTTTTTTTATAAGGTGGCTACAAATCTAGAATAAAACGTCGTTAATTACACGATAAATAAACTTATTTTTTTTTACTAAAAAAAAGGAACTTTAAAAAAAAAGTAAAAGAGTAAATTTTAGTAAAAGATATTGAGCATGAAAACTATTACGAAACGTAATTAGATCAAATCTGCTTACATAGAAAAATCACGATTAAAAAAAAACAATAAGAACAAATTAAAAAAATAAAGTAAAAAAATATTTAAAATAATTAATATTTTCAATTAGGTTGTGGGACGTACTAAAGAATACAAAGAACAACCCAAAATATAAGGAAATATATAAAAAGTCTATTGACCAAAATGGAAAACTATTATGTTTTCTAGAGTTGTCACCGACTTGGGGGGGGGGGAGTAGGGTTAAGCTTGCTTTATGGGATCCCATACTTCCATTCAGCCGAAAATTTATACATAACAATCCAAGAAAAATTGTAAGAAAAACCAAGTTTGAGAAGCTGAAAATTGCTCGTCTAAGCTTTCATTTCTCTAAACAACAATTAATCTTATAGGAATGACGATTGTAAAGTTATTCATAGCTACAAAATGATATATTTAAAAATCAAGAACAAAAAAATTCCGTTACTTACCAAAAATCTTTTCCCACCTTGTAAAATAATTGTAATGCCAACTACTTGCATGAACACATACATGTATTATGAAACCGCTGTCAGTATATATATATTAGCACTGAAAGTTTCTTATATAAAACCTTTTCTTAAGGATTCTATAAAAATTATTCTTGAATCGGCAAAAGATAAGATAAAATGTATAATTGTAAGAAAATATAACAGAAACAGAAAATTTGATGCTTGAAAGAGAAATATTTTAATTCTACTAACTATCATTTGGTGTAAATTTAACCTTTATGTTAAGGGGTTAAAAATAAAACAGACGATAGAATCAATAAGTCTAGAAGTTATTGTTCTGAAAATGAAAGTTGGTTGGAATATTTATTCGTTTCTGTATTTTCTGTCTTTTGGTATAACGAAAGAAAAAAAAAGGGAAAAGAAAATGAATACATTTTTTCAGAAAGATGTATTTTTTGACTTAGTATGGGACCACCATATGAATTTAGCCAATTGTTCGTAGTTGCTATTGATTCATCTAAAGTAAAGCGTTTTCTGCCACACAATACGTGCGACGATTTTAAGGTATCCGACTACCCTAAAAGTGTAAATTTTGTCAAAAATTGACAATTTTTATTTTATGATTTCATTTTATGGGCCATCTTATTAGCATTATAAAAATACCAAGTATATTATTTTCCGTTCACTAGAACAAAAACTGCAAATCTTTTAGTAAAAGCAGATGTCATTACTTTAAGCAAGATGTCATACTTTAAAACGCGTTTTACTCGAAATGCGGTTTTTGGAAAATACTCAAACGGGGACAGCGATTGCTCAAAAAGTTTTGAAAATAATGAACTGAAATATTTTGTGTACGCTCTTTATGATATTAGAAGTGTTTTGACATTCAGATTTATCAATCCCTGTTTTATTACAAAATTTACAGTCCTATTGTTCATATAATCCCTGTTTTTTAAAGCAATTTCATATAATAACTGAGATAAAGAGCTCAGTTTTTGTAAAAATTAAAATATCTCTTATCCGGAAGGTCATTTAATAAATGAATAACGTAGCAACACACCAAAATTGAAGATTTTTCATAACCTTTTGGTACAGAATGGGCCCCGTTGACGTTATTTTTTGCAAATTTTTACCCATTTCCCCCACATTTTAATACTAATAGTTTCTTTTTATCTTCTTAATTTCAGCATATTTTTCTTAAAATGTACTGAACAAATCTAAAAACCACAAAAAAATCCCCATATCTCCATTTTTTCAAAAAAAAAAAAAAGTTGTTGCAAGTAGTCGGATACTTTAAGAGCTACTTCTAAGAAACTTTTTTTCGGTTTATTTCTGGCATCGCGTAGTCATTTTTAGCTTTTTAACATGTTGCCATGACAACCAAATGATGTTTTTTTGTATGTCTCGTTTTTAATCTGGTGACCCATTTACGAAACACAGCCGTTATGTGTTAATTTGATAAGTTTTTAATTACATTTGAAAATGACGGAACTCAAATAAAATGATGTAATGAACGAGAAAGAGAGAGAGGAAAAAATAAATAAAATAAAAAAAAAAGATTAGAACACATCAATGGGGATAACAAGTACGCGCGATTACAAAGTGGGGAGTATTTCTTTTCCCTAGGGTCTTGTAGTGCGTGGTAGGCCTCATTGACTTTGGGTCGAGGTGTAATTAAGCGAAGGACCCTCTCGAGTCATGAATATCGTTTGCGAGAACACTTTGAGGGGGGTGTTCGCATCAATCTCTTAAACCCAATCGCCTGGAAAGGATGGAGTGATTTAATTTTCTTTTATTGAAAGAATTATCTTCAGCGATTTGATGTTTTTCGTCTATGATAAATTGTTAAACAATTTTAGTCACAAATAATAATAAAAGTAAAAATAATAGAAGTAAAATTTAAGTTTTTGACGGCTTTAGTAATTATTTGTAATAATTACAGCTTATTTCTGTAGAGTAGCGTTTCTCAAACTGTGGAGCATGCTCCCTAAGGAGGCGTGATAGGCTTAGATGGGGGCCGCAAGCATATAAAAAAAACGAAATTCAAATATAATTTTTAAAAATTATTATTTTACTGAAGGAGGCAAAATAAAATACATTCTCATGTAATAAAAATTAAAATACACATAATTACACTGATATAATACACTTATAAGTGTTTCAGTACTGCACAATGTATTTGAAAATTAATTTAACTAAACTAAGTTATGAACAAGCTTAATAATCACCTGTGACTCCATGGGCTTGTCATATATAATATTATATAGAAAATTTAGTTGATAATTTGTACGGTTTGTAATTAAAGTCGTATTGTAGCTTTAGCCTCAAAGTATATTATTATTGAGTTAATACATTGTTATTGTATGGAGGGGGTGCAAAGAAAATTGTGATTGAAAATTGGGTTGCAAATATTGAAAGATTGAGAGCCACTGCTGTAGTGTATTGAAACTGTACTATCTGAAAGTGTTGAATGTATACTACTATACAAACAGTACACTACAAAACTAATTCATGCTACAGAAAGAATACTACTGCAGTGTATTAAAACTCTCTACTGTGTATCAACTCTAATTGAAGTATATTGGTTTATTTGAATTAGGGTATTTCATAATAATATCAAAGTATATGAAAAAGATAAATACAAAGGGAGAAATTTAGTAAATGCTCTTTTAAAACGTAAGATTAAAAGTTTTTCTAGTATGAAATGCATTTCAAATGTGATTTTTTAAGCATTCTAGTATTTTTATTTATGCATACTGAAAATAAGAATAAGAAAATTTGTGATAGCTGGTAAGCATTAAACGTTATATTTTCGTATACAAAATCTAAGATTTTCTTAAAGTTTTATTTAAAATAATTCTAATCTTAGCCTTTTAAATGCCTTTACAATGATTATGTTTTATAGGACACAAATTATTACAAGCACTTATTCTTATACAATACATTAATTTTACTCTTTATAAGGCCATGAGAAGTATATTATCCACCATCATCAATCTGAACTCTGAACCATTTTCCTCTATTTAATTTACACTTTCTTTTGCATATTATAAACCTATATCTTTTTACAAATATGTAAAACCTTAATTTTATCCTCCTCTATGAATATAAATTTTATCTTCTTCGCAATATATGTATTCCTTTTTTCTCAGTATATAGTATTTGCTCAATATTTTATAAATTTCGTGTTGAGAAATGTAAAAGAACTATAATAAGCATAAAATGTCCCACCAAAAAAAAAAAATCAAATTAACTGTATCTAATAAGTTAAATGAGTTTACATTAATCTCAAAAAGTATTTTAAAACACCAACTCTAGAAAAAAATGGCCCTATAAAGGGTTAAAATGATAAAAGCAAACTTTTTAATGTGTGTTTTCTACGAAATACTTTCTTTAAAAAACAGTCTTATTAATCAAACAATAATTAAAAATTTACTTTTGAAACTTTACAAAATTTGATTTTTTTACATTATTTTATTGTTTCTGAAAATCAAAAAAATTAAGGAAAAATCCATTATTGTTACATTTGCGCTGTGTTGAAATTAACTCAAGCAAGACGTTTAAACGTAAATTTCAATGTTACCATTTTATTTTGTAATATCTTTGCAAATATGAGGATATAAAATTCTAATTGACTCTTTCTGGCTATCAACCTTCCCTTGTATGAAAAAAAGCTATCATATAGCATTTTTTCAAAATAAGTTAGAAAAAAGATTGGCTAGTTTTCTAGCTTCCCTGTTAAATTTACTTCTTTTCTCATTTTGAGAGAATTTTTTAAGAACATCTAATCGCGTTAATCATAACCACAAACGATTTTTTTAATTTTAAAAATAAATTATTACATGTGCATTTGTACACACAAATACAGCAAATAAATTAATATATTAAAACATTTGGATACATTAAATAAAATTTTACATTGCTGATGTTTTAGCAAAAAATTTCAAAATAAGTGTCATTATAAATCATTTATATAGTTATATCTCATTAAATATTACAATATCAAACAAATGCCAAACGATTTTCGTTTTAACAATAGCAAATATTTGTATTTCGTAATTTGATTAATTGTAAATGAGTAATGAGTTAATGAGTAAATTTTATTTCACATTTTTTTATTTGAAAAAGGAATATTATTTGGAATATATTTTTAAATGATCGTTATTAGGTAAAAAATTCTACGTCACAAAAAAGCTACATCTTTTGATATTTTCTAATGTTTTTTTAAGAAACAATGCAAAGCTTTGAAGTGAAGTTAAACTATAATTTTTTTAAGGAAAGTAAAAAGAAAATAATCCATTTATTCGAAAAAAGTTCAGCAGGCTTCTGTCTTACTAAAAATGTTTGTGTTTAAACGAAGGAGTTTTCGAACTGAAATTAATTTCTCACTGGTAATGTAGAATTTTTTTTTCAAAAAATTTTCATCTTTTGGTGAATGTTTTACAAAAGATTCAATATAATATAAAATGATTTACTTAAAAACTTCTAAAAATATTTTAAAAAAAATTTTGATATTAAATTAATAGAATAAATAATAGTTTTTCATTGAATATACATTTTACCGATGAAGAAATGTAATTTAAAATACATAGAATACTTCAAATGCTAAAAATAGTAATTATTTTATATAAATGCAGCAAGTAATGATTTAAATACACAAATTAAGAAAATTTTGGGGATCTTTAATAGATTAAATTTTTTTGCTACGTTTGAGCTATGAACGATTGTTTTTTATGAGAAATTATATGATGTATAAATATTTTTAAGTTAAATAAAGAACGTTGTTGATGATGTGTTTACATCTCATACAGTTATTTCTTAAAAGCCTTTAACATTAGCCATAGGTTTTCTCAAACTTAAATTTAAATCTAAAGAAAATATTCCCCAAAATGAGATATATGTATTTTTACTGTCTTTTGTAAGTACGTAGCAAAATTTTTTCAAATTTTCCCTTTTCATGGTTTAAATTTTTCTACCTTCGATTATAAATGCATGATTATTTCATGAAACTTCGAATATATTTTTTATCAAAATAACTGCTGATATAAATTCGCCAAATAGAAAATCATTTTATTCGTGTTAATTTGACTTTAATATAAGCTATGTGGAATGAATTTTTTAAGCTCATACGTTTGATTTCTGTAATAACCTTAATGTGTATTCTAAAGTTTTATTTTCTAAATAAAAACTCTTAAAATATAGGTCAATCAAATTGGACACATTTTCCTCTTTTTTGTAGTTTATATATAAAAAAAAATAGAATGACTTGCTCATATTTAGAGGTTGATTGTTCAATTATTATGCACGACGAAAAAGAAAACGTGATCTTCGAAATTCAACGAAATATACACTTAATAAAACACAGTATTTGAAATTTCTATAATGAAAATTTGTTTTTTTTTCTAGCATCAGATGTAGTCAGTAAAATTAACTTGATATTGCAATTGTGTGCGTAAATAGAATTGTAATGAAGCTATAGTTTATGTTAATAATTAGCCAGAGTCTCATTCATTTTTCACTGATTAAATGTTTTATCCTTAAAACTGATTTATCTAAATGAATGACGAGAGTAATATTTTATTATAACCATTAGTATACTATTGTTATATGATTCATGGGATTGAAGCAAGAAAAAGTACTTCATATAAAACTAATGATTACTCTGGGATATAATATTTTATGCGATATTAATCATGTAAGTCATTAGTAAGATGAGGCCTGTGAATTTATTTGATGGAACTATATTTTATGTTAATGTGGATGATATATAGAATACATTTAAATAATTTCAGACTTTCTCTTGAATGAAATATTATGATTGCCAGAGAGTTTTTACACTTCTGTAATATCTAATTGTTTTCTATCAACTTTATAAATACTCTCCTCTATATTTAAATTATATATACGTATTTTTATTTTTGAAACATTTCTTACAAGTGTCTGCACATGATAACCTGAGAGCCAATATCCATTTTCTTTGTCTTTAAAAATGAGTTGAATTAACGATTATACAAATTTTTTTTGTTTTACTGTTTTACTCATTAATAATTGCATAAAACTGGAGAGAAAAATCCCATTAAAGTTTTACATCTTTATTAAAAACTAAAGAAATAAATTATAGTTTAAAAAACTAAAAAACACGCTTTTATAGTGAATTGAACTAAAAAGTAAAAAATAATTCTTACTCTAAGAATAAAATGATTAACGAGAAAATTAATGTCACTGGGGTAAAAGCGTGGGGGGCTTTGTACTACACTTTTACATTTCGGAATAGAACTAGTTAAAAATAATAACAATTGATTTCGAGCACCTCACACTTTTACTCCAATGACATTAGTTTTATCGTTAATCATTTTATTATATTAAGAATTATTTTTTACTTTTTAGTTCGATTCACTATAAAAGCTTGTTTTTTAGGTTTTTTAAACTATAATTTATTCTTCATTTTTTAGTTCAATCTACAATAAAAGCGTGCCTTTTTAGTTTTCAGAAAAATTGGCAATTGTTTATATTATGTTAAGAAATGGCTGACGCATCTTCTCCTTTTTCTCATATAGAACACATTTTGTTTGTATTAACCATGAGAGTTTTCGCTTTACAGCTGTAACTTTCACTTTTAGTCGTCAAATCTGGAATTAGTCATTAAATATTGAAATGGGAAATCATTAAACCTGACGATCTTGGTCAGGACAATGAACAAAATTATTTAATTATTGTATTGTCACTGGTCCTTGACAAGTGTACAAAAGTTCGAAGTAATCTGACCTTTTAAAGTGGGTAAAAATCGAGTTCAAAGATTTCTTTACATACAGGTGAAGCTAATAAAAGAGTGTTAAAAACTAATTAAAAAAGATAAAAAACTACCACAAGAATGCGATGAATAACTTTGCTGTACTGTACACATACTGCTGTTGCCGAATTTCAAAAGATTGAAAAGTGATTTTCAATTCATCTTTTTATGTTGTCCATCGAATTCTTGCTGCTGCTGATGCAGTAAAATTTATCGCAATAGGAGTTAAAACTAAAAAATCAATTTTAATGAATGGTGGGTCTCAGAGGGCTTTTAATGACTAAATTAACTTCAAAACTAAATACTTATGTGCATTAGTACTGAAATAATTACATTTTCCTTGATAAATTCAAAATTTAATACGAAAAGCAATAAAAAAGATTTATTTTAACATTATGAAATATTCCAGATTATGATGTAAATTTAAATTTTATGAGATTTTCTCGCCGTGTTAAGATCAGAAAATAAAGTTTAATTGTATTCTCACATAAAAAATATATTTCTCTTATAATATATATTCAACAAAGGGTTCTTTTTGAGAGGAAAATGCTGTAAATGTCTTTAGTTGTTATTGAAAATGTAGAAGCAATGAAATATTATCGACAAATAGCTGCATCCAATCCTAAAATAATTTTTTAAGTAAATTAAGTTTAAAACTGAACTTTTTAGAATTATTGTTGTTTTTCATTTCAGAAATAAGCATAAATTTATTTTAAGACATTTTTATATAATTTTTCTCGAAACTGTAATATCATCTGATGCCAAAGTTTTTTTTTTGTGTGCTGAAAGTAGATTGATTTTTCACATTCCATATTTGACTAAAAATATTTACAAATTTGTTTTTTATTAATCCTTATCTTAATATTTTTAATAGTTTCAAAACTGAAAAGAGACACTGGAGGATTGTCTTCGCATAAATTTAATACTTTTTTTTGTGTGTAATAGTCACTCTCTGTAATTTAGTGCATTACAGAAAAACTGATTCTAAAATTAAATGTTCTCGCAGCTATAGACGATAAGAAATTAGCACAGTAAACAAATTGTATAAAGCTGCCACTATTTTATTTAACTTATATTTTATTTATACCTTTACTGGGATGCTAAGTCAACTAATGAATGTAATCCTTTAAAAAAATGTTTGACCCTCTGGTATCCTCTTCCACTAAGTGAACTTCGAGTCAAAACTAATGTCCAGTCTTACCTTAGGTAATACTAATCTAGGTCAAAAATTAATTTGTAATCTAATTAATTTTTGTTAAAATCGAACAATTATTTCTGTAAAAGTGAAATTCCAAACGCAATTTTAAGAGCTCTGATTCTAAGTATTATTAGCAAAGTCGAAGTAGTTTTAAGATAGAATAAATTTTATCTAATTACATCTACTGTTCATAACTATTCAGAGACTCAAAATGTATAGTTTACAACTGTGTTTAAAGGGGTTCAAAAAATTACCAAAATATCACTTTTTCAATTCCTACTATTAGCTCACACACTCTCTCTCTCTATTTTTATATATATTTATCTTGTTCAACTTTTCATTCGTTAATAAAACTTTTTCTATTCATCCATTCAAGTTCAAATAAATTTTTTAAACTTGTAGTGGATGACACTTGATGTTAAAATAGTTTTTTCAAATATTAGTTTATTAATTACCAGTTAATTAATTAAATTTAATTAATTACCGGTTTCTGACTCCATCTTTGACTTATCAAGATTGTTGTAACAATGTAACTTTTGAAACAATAACAAAAGTTGGCATCGAAAACCGGTTTTTCAGCCAAACTAGCCAAACCGGGTGTGCTTTGTTACAAATAATGCAGATAAATCATGCTCCTTTTTTAATTCCTACTACTAGTTCACTCTCTCTCCTTATATGTATATATATATGTAATATATATATATTTATGTATGTATATATATATATATATATCTATATATATATCAGTGTTGCACACAAAGGAAGCGTCCTAAAGGTCCTATGTCCCACCCCCAAAGCCCTTGAGTCTTTTCGATTGATGTTAATCCTATATATAGATAAAGTTAAATTTTATAAAAAACTTGTAATTGCTTTATTAATTAATGGTAATTATTAATTCAATAATTTATTTTTTTACTGTTTTTTGTTAACAAAATCGTCAAAATCAGAAGAATCAATTGGTGTTATCTTGCGGTATGATACGAGTTGGAGAACTTTCGACTATGGACCTCCTTCTCCCCTCTTGAAAATTTTTTGTGTGCGCTACCAGTATATATATACCTAGTTCAAATTTTCAATTGTGAATAAAATACATTCTTTTCATCCATTCAAAGTAGGAATTGACTAAAATGTTTTTTTATATTACTTGTTATCACCTCATTTTATTTGTGTGATATTTCTTAATATGTGAACAAAATTTTGTAGCATTAGCTATATTATTTAGCCAATTATTTAACTTTTTTTTATCAGTATGTCGAATCAAAAACCGAAACCAGAGCGCGTGACATCTGCATTTTTTGCAGATCTTAAATAGCATTTTTACAAGTTTTTCTTTTTTGTGATAATAGTGTATTTAACATGCTAATGCACTTTTTATATTTAATACAAAATTTTGACACTTTCTTTTTGTCTTGTATATGTTTGACGATTCTGTGCATGGAATAAGGATTAAGGGGAAGAATTATTTTAAGAAAACTCCATGAAGGATATAGGGGTCTTTTTTTACTGTTTTTCATAGTCCCTGGCAGAAAAAAAACTACAAAAACAAAAGTATCACTTGCAATACCAATCCCATGCTCTGAATTGTGAAAAAAATTTCTAAGAATATCAGAAAAAAAAAGTGTTCAAATATATAAACATTTGTAAAAGTAGTAAAAATTATAAAATATTGAAATAATTTTAAAAGCTTTAAATCTAAAATGATTGATTGCTTAAAAATTTTTTTCCCCTCTGATATATTTTCCATGAGTCCAAAAAGGTTCATGTAAACATTTTTATATAAATACATAATTCTCTGTTAACAACTTTTTTTATTTATGTCCCCTTAAAAAGTTCTCAAATAATGTTCAATGGAATCTTTTTAGAGCGTCCTTTTGCTTAAATATAGTTTTAAGTAGCGAAATTATTTGAATGTAACTACATAAAATTTAAAATGGTTTCCTCAAATAAAAAAAACTAGCGAAATACAATGAAGAGGCAATAAATTTAGTGCAAAACAAAAATATTTATTTCTCAATTAACACATTATTTACCCTATATAAACGAAGCAATATACGTGAGCATTAACACATCACCACACACTTCTTTTTGAAAAAGGAAATAAACCTTTTATTTAAAAATTACTTTATCTATTTAAAGTGTAAAGTCTAAATCTCTCGTTTACTGCCTGTTATAGTGACATACATAGTAAATCTTTCTATAAGTATAATAAATGGCTTCTAAATTTTGAATAGCAGCCAATTTTACATTGTGCTTTTAAATGAATTGCTATAATAAATAACGTTGCATTTAAAGAAATAGGATCAGACAAAATAATCTTCACTGAAAATATCTTTTAAGTGTAAATTTCTTATAAATGATATGTATTATTTATAGGATAACTGAAAAAAAAACCGCATGTTTCTTTTGATGTATTTTCGTTGAGGATTGATCATTTCCCTGTTTTTAAATTTCACAGACCCGGAGTGTCTTATAGAAATTTATATTTGCTGGGTTTATCGCATTGTACGCGACATGCATTTAAAATAGTTAAAAATATTCATCAGAAATCAAATTTTTTTTCAGACTATAATTAATTTTTTAAAAGTAGAGTACAGTTACACTAAATACTAGGTAAAATTTAAAACAAAACGAGAAAAAAACCCGAAAAGAGAAGCATTAATTTTTAAAAAAAATGTTTTAACTAGAATAAATAAAACGTAATTACCACATTACATTAAACTATCGAGTGTTTTCTTATTGATTTTAATAATAAATTGTGCACATTAAAAATAAATTAGGAAAGAACATAACAGTAATAATAATAATAATAGCGAGTACGCGGGTAACGCGTAACGAAAATTTTTCCCTACCGTGCCTAAAGAAGTTAAATTCAATAATAATAATAAAGAGATTGATAATAATAATAATTTATAATTAGAGTACTATAGAATTAACAAAAATTGTAATCATCATTGCAGAAAATGTACATAAATGAAAATAACGACTAAAGATGAAAAGCACATATTTAAGAAGTATTCTTAGCCTTTTTAGTTGACGAAAAAAAGAACAATTGCTGTAGTATTCGGAAATGGGAAATTGGAGAAATTTATATTTATAATTTTTCAATCTGTATGCAACACAAAATACTTGCTTCCATATAGAAAAATTTCTTACGTATTCTAAGAAATGAAATAGTGTTTTAAAGACTGCTAGTCTATTCCTGTAAAATTTTTCCTGAAATCGGTTCTTTGGAAAGTCTGTGTATTCTTACTGAATTAACTTATCAATCAGCCACACAACTAACTGTAGATCAAAAAGGGGAAAATTATGTGACTCTTTCTCTCTCTATTCCACCCCACAGTTTTACATATATTTTCTTAAAGAACTGTTCTTGCATAATGTTAATTCACTGGTTTTATAGATCATAAAACAAGTGAGTGCTGACAGTAATACTTATGTACTCGCTAAACTTCGAGACAATGAATACTATTTTTAACCCTTTAAGCTGTCAATTTTTTTGCCCATATTGTCCCAAGAAAAAGGCACATTTTTTGCATATAACTAAGTATGCGAAAATGGAAGAGTTTTATTTTAATATTCAATTTTAAAGTTTTCTCACTATATTTTATTTTATAACTGTGGAACACGAAAATCCCTAAATGTTTGCTTTTTATAAGTACATACTGCATCCTCGGAGAATGTTTCATATATCTTTCAGAAATCATAATCTGTTTGTATCTTAAAAAGATTTATCTCTTACTTATAAAAAAATCCCATGTTCATACCACAGTTGAGGATTGTGTGCGTTTGTTTGCATATATATATGCACACACAATTTGAAGCATGGTGTAATACCAAACCTTACATTACAATGGGAACAGAGATAATATAGGCTTTTTTGTATTGATTATCTTTCCCCATTTTTATTTCTTTTCAAGCAACAAATTGCACATTGCCTTGTTAATCCCTGTTCCTTATCGAATACTTTCAAGAATCTAAATTCCTGCCTTCAATGAAAAATTCCCACCTTCACTATAGAGAAAATTCCGTATGAGAAGTATTACATTACCGTGGGCAAACTGTATCTCTGAAAAACATTGACACTAAATTATCTCACTATAAGAATTAAAAATATGAGCAAATCAAAGACAGAAAGAAGAAAATACCAGTGCACGTACAGCGTATGAGCAAATCGATTGTGGCCAGCTTTCGTCAATTCAATGATATTCCTAAGATATATTTCGTAAATACCACAAACTTCAAAAAAAATAGTGAATTAGAAATATCTTATAATCAGATGATGATAAAATTACGAATTACTACATATTATTTCCCATGAAATTTAATAAAACAGTGAACAGTACATAGTAAATACAACAAATTTATGAAATATGCTTGGAAATACTATTATATGCAAAATGACTTGTAAACTATATAGATGAAGATGGCTGGTGAATTATTAGGTTGATGAATTCATGTTAGTAAGGACATTTACCATGACCTGGTAAAGGGTTAATTTTGAAAAAAAAATACTTATTATAAAAAAATTTGGTATTCAAATACACTCTTAAGAAATGCTGGTTATTTGCTAATGCTGATTTAAACTTATGGCAGGCATTTCATGAGCTATTTATTTTAATTTAATAATAATGTAATTAATCTCGTAATGTATTAACACACACATTATTTGTAATTTTTTTTATCTCAACAAACATTAATGCTTCTGAATAGTCCTAAATCATTATGAGAGAAAAGTTTGGCTTTTCGTTCTTAAAAAGTTTTCAACTCCGGCTCATGGTTAACCCTTTTTTGAAAAAAATATAAAAATGAAAATATACGAAAAGCATTCTATAAAAAAATGGTTTTAGAGTCTTATATCCTACAATTGTAAACGTGGACCATTCCTTCGGTGAGAATTGCGATTGTATCTCTAAATTACAGCAACTTATCACCATCAATATTATCCCCATTGCAAAAAATAGATGCAATAATTTGTCTATAAATTATCAAAATTTTTTTAAGAATATATCTAATAGTCAAACAGATAATTCAATTATTCCATTTTCTGGTTTATAATTACTATCTGTTTTTATTTTTTTGGCCGTAGGTAATTTTTAGGACGTATATATATGTATATAATTATCATTTATGATTTTTGATAAGAGTTTTATTTATTTTGTTCCGAATGTTTAGTAAAAGGACAAGTGGAAATAAAAACTTTCAAAGTGCACTGATATTTAAGGATATTTTTTCTTCTGAGTGTACGTTGGAAAGAAACAAAAAGTTTTTTGCCGTAGTTTCACAAAAGTTTTATGAAAAGTTTTATGCAGTTAATTCAATTTCTATATAAAACATTTCTAAGAATTTGATCCGTGTGGCTCCTATACCAATGATTCCAGACTCAATTCATTATGCCAACTTAAGCACTTGTTAAATTTATCACCACGTCAGTGTCTCTCTCTGCCCTTTTTCTTTTCAGCATTGCAGAAAAATACATCACACAAAAATCTGCTCTGAAGGGTCTTTAAATGACTCATCAGTATTTTTCCTTCTTGGATTCATTTAAAATGAAAAACGGTGAATAAATGCATTTCCTGAAGTTTAAATTTCATTTTTCGGTGTGAGCGGAATTCGCTGACACCAAAAGTTATTTTTCTTTTTTTTTTTCTTAAAAAAAAGGCAAAGAGAAATTTCCTCTAGAAGAAGCACGACGCAATGCACACCCACAGTAATCTTCCACACATTTCGAATTCCAGAAAATGCATGCAGAATCCTCCCCCCCCCGTCCCATCATCTTTCAAAAGAATCCGTGAGTCATTCTGATTCTCACGTTCTCTGAGCTGACTCAACTCAACTTCACTCCACTCACCCTCTTAAAAGGAAAATAAGAACAAGAAAAACAGAAAATATATTTCTAAAAATGGAAAAATAACGAAAACACCCCCTTTTGCACTCCCTTCCTCCCCTTATGTACAAGCATCTTTTCCATCCCTAGAATGATTCCGCTACATACAGAGATGAAAAGATGCGGAAGAGCAAAGGAGGGGAATTCTAAGAGGCAAGAGGATGGAGAGACGGGCAATTTGTCTTTTCTTTGTCGAGCCGGGCCGGGGCGCCCCTCTGTCGCTTCGTGGGGGTGGCGGAAGATGTCGGGAAATCGTCTGCTATTGGACGCGATGGGAGGGAGGAGGGTTTCGGCAGTGGCGTCGAGACGTCGCGACGGGCGCTGATTTCATTTTAATGGCAGCAGCGATTCAGGGGCTTTGTCGGGATGCGCCCAGCACTGAGGAATGACAGCCGAAGTGACGGCGCCAGATTTAGTTTTCTTCTTTCTGCTGTTGTTTCTCTGTGTGATTGTAGTATTTGTTTTGCTTTATATCGTAGGAGGGTGGTAGTTACATTGACGGTGGAAAGCAAACGACCGTGGTTGGAATCAGGTAGTCTCTACAAATAAAGATCCCGTCAATATAACTAGGAGGGGAAGGAATGTCTTTAGGAAGTAATAAAGAACATTTCGTCGATTGTCTTTGAAGGGGCGGTTGAAATTTGGAAAATGAACGAAAAAGAGCAAAATAATTTGGGACGCCATTTGATGAATGATATAATTTCGATTCTCTTTTGTGGCTAGAATCTGGGGGAAAAAAATGGGAAAAATGAATTATGGTTAGATTAGGCAGAAATTTTAAGTTATTATCTATATTACGTAAAAGTTGTATAATCTAAAATTTTTTTTTGACTATGGTATTCAATTCTTTATATTATTCATTGTACTAGGGACAATAGGATAGAAATTTTCATTGTCTTTTTTCATTTATAGTATTTTGAAGCACCCTGAAGTTAATCGAATAGATAAGAATAATCTAATAGATAAAGTACCAATTTATTTCTGCATGTGTTGACTTAGAAGGAGTTTCAGAATAAAAATAAAACTAAACTGAAGGAAATAAATTTAATTATCAAAAATGTTGACGAATTTTTTCTTATTGATAACAATTGAAACCCATTGATGATTCATCCTTTTCACATAATTAATAAGTTTTGAGAGCATAATTAAACATTGCGCATACTGAATTGTTTATTTTACATATAATTTCAACAGAAATATATTAAATCAAATGAATATATTTATTTGAGTGTGAGTATTGCAGATATGCATTATTTCGTCTAATTAAAACCCGTTTAAATTCAAGAATGACGTATCTAAAAATCTGTTTTCCTTTAAATTATTTCTCTGCTGAAAATTCTTCCCTTCAGATAAAAAAATTTACTAGGAATGTAAAAATACCTTTATACTACTCAAAAATTGAATTTATTTTTTTGTCAAAATTTAGTTGTCTATAGGGGAATTGAAATTTTTTTTTCAAAATTTCATAACCTTCTATGCGGAAAAGATGTTCTCTTGTATATAGATGAAGGAAAAAATAAAATAATAAACTAGTTTTTGTGTTAAGTAATATCACAAGAGGAATGAAGTTGCGGTATTTGAGAGCCAATTTATGGTAAAAAAATCAAAGTAATTTTTGTTAAAGAGAGGCAGGTATTTTAGTACGTTTTAACATTCATTGCGATGAGAGGACCCTTACTAAAAAGAAACAAGAAAAAGCACACCAGGTACATTAGCAGTTTTTTTAGCATCAAATTTTTAAATAAACTACTGTGGAAATGACTGTACTATAAAGAAGAAGACGAAAAAAAAAAAAAAAAGAATGAATCGGACTGATTGGAAAGTGCGAGGAGAGAGCTGGGATTACAAAATGTTAAAAGGTATACATTTGTGACGGATCTATACGAGTCCTTCCTCTAATCCTCTTGGGAAATCTTTGGGCTATGAATTGAAATTAATCACAGCCAACCCTTTTGAAGAAGAAACCATGATATGCAAATTAGGCCGGTAATATATAGTATAGGTTTTCTAGCTAGTTAGATGGATTGACGGAGTTATATGGAGATTGAGATATAGAGAATCTGACTATGTGAAGAGATTTCTATCGATCAGGTATTAGTATATTTGCTAGCTTGTTTCAGAGATTAGATAATAAAAGACATTACAGTGACGATTGGTCACCATAGTTAAATTATAACTCAAATATATTGATCTCCCAAAAGGAGAATCAATATATAAGAAGTTTTCTCATAATCCGAGCCTCTCGTGGTTTATTCTCCTATTGCTCAAATTGGGAACTTCTCTTATAGTTTGAATTTATAGAATTCTATCTATCTATAATTTGTGTGTTTAAATAGTAGTTGAAAAGTATTATGGCGAGTCATCCTTCACTTCCTCCCCCACCTCCAGGCGGGGCTGAGAGTAGATCGCGCCCCTTATGCATTGTACTTTTCACTACTCAGTACTTATCAATAATCACCGTTTTTGACTGTTTTTAATGTAGAAAAATAATTTTACTGTAAAATTCTCTGTCGAAGATTAAGTCTTTTTCCATTCTTTCAAAAATTCAACCCCTTTGAGTGCAGTACTAAATTTTAAAATTACTTTTTTTTTCATTATTTTTTCCGTAATCCTTAAGCCAAATAACTTCTTTCCACATATATCGATTGGATTAAAAATAATTTATTTTACTTTTAACCACGATCCACACTAGTTTATAACTTATAATTCCAAATGGGAATTAATCCCAACTCAAGGGGATACCTGAAATTTAACAGGACATCTTCTGAAAAAGCTCGAAAAAAATCGGAAATAATATAAGTTTTAACTCACTACAGAACTGATTTTCATGAGGAATTTCCACATACAAACATACGTTTAACAACTTACATTAATTTATATTTAAAATAAACATTATTTAAACACGAAGAAAATATAAATATATATTTCTCTAAAGTGGATCTCAAGTGTGACTTTATTTGTGCTTAAAGTCTGGCAGCATATAATTGTTAGAAATCAGAGAATGAGAAGCATATACATATCAAAGTAAGCAATAAAAACAGACTAAAATCAAAACTAATAATCTCATAACAAATTACTAAGATTTTGTTTTTGTAAAAATATATAAACATCTCTATTAAAGGAATCTATCTGAATTTTTAATGTCTAAATTCAGACATGTTTATTCCTTTAAAAGCAAGCGAAAAGTATAATTACAGACAAGATACAATGATTACTGCATTGTATGTACACTGCTGGCCACCGTAAATGCAACAACAAGAAAGACAAGAGATAGCACAACAAAATTTATTTTGTAGATAACATGTTGACCAAGTATCAAATGATTAAATTTATAGACTTATTTGAAGTGCGGTTCCTGCCAGAATCAGTTGCCAGAGTAGTCGCCATTGTTGGAGATCACCGCTGCCAGACGCCTCGGCATTGATTCAAAGAGACTTTGGATGTGTTCTTGGGGTACAGCAGACCAAGCAGCTTCCACACGTTGCCAAAGTTGATCTGGTGTGGCAGCTGGGGTGTAATCTGGGTCAATAGTTGAGCAACCATGGACCACATGTTTTCTATCGGTGAAAGAACCAGAGAGCGAGCCGGCCAGGGAAACAATTCAATCTAGTGATTGACGAAGAACCTTTGGACAATGCGTGCCACGTGTGGTCGCGCATTATTCTGTTGAAATATGGCCGTGGCCAAGCCCTGAAGGTAAGGAAGGACAACTGACTCCATTACCTCGGAGATGTAGCGCTGGCTGTTTAAAGTACCGGTAATGCGTACTAGAGGAGTGCGAGAGTGATATCCAATACCACCCCGTACCATAATACCCGTTGCCTTACTAGTGTGGCGGTGCATAACGCAGCTGTTCAGCATTCTCTCTCCATGATGTCTCCAGACTCGAATCCGACCATCGTGGTGTTGCAGACAGATGCGTGACTCATCAGTAAAGACAACTTCATTCCAATTTGCCGCTCACATCCTTCTTTCATCGCACCATTGGCGGCGGAGACGTTTGTGGTTCTGCGTCAAGGGTAGACGAAGCAATGGACATCTTGCGAACGGACCACTCTGCTGTAAACGGCGTCGATTCGTACGCGCAGACAGTGAATGATGCATTACAGACTCAATGTGCTGTGCTATGGTTCGTGATGTGACTGAGCGATCCCTCACTGCCATGCACAGAATTTGCCTCTCCTCACGTGAAGTGGATGCACTCAGGTGAATGCGATCGACCACGTCGGTCCGTCGTACAATCCTGCATCGAACGGTCACATATCCGCATTACAGTTGTTTGGTTTCGTCCAACACGCGACTACCGATTTCCCTGAAAGATAATCCACAATCTCGGTAGGCCACTATCCTTCCTCTGTCGAACTCAGATACTTGATCAAAAGCTGATCGCTGTTTTCTACGAGACATAACTGATCGTTTTTTGAAAAAAAAACCACAAGAAAAATACAATTGCCGAACTTGAAATCGTCGAAATCTCCAAGCCTTAAATAGCGCTTTGAGGTGGCGCCACTGGCGTGCGTGATGTGTGTCTGCGCTGAAATTCTAATCATTTACATATCTCACCTCCGCTAATGCATGTTGTAAATTTCATCTTATTTGCGTGCTTCCTTCAGGGTGTTGCATTTACGATGGCCAGCAGTGTATTAAATTTAGAATTCTATTGGGAAATTTTATATTGAGTTTTCGATGATAAACGAAAAAAAATTGTAAGTTTTCATTGTTTATATTTTCAACAATTTCTTTGCTCTAATTTTTATATTTCTCAAATATAAATATACGCTTTAACATGTAATGTTATAAAATCATTTTATTTTTATTATAAAACATGCAATGTTTTGTATTTTTTCACTGATTTTGTTGATAATACAATAGAAACATGCTTTAAAAAAAACCGCCCTCAGTGGACCTCTACTCTATAAAAGGAATACGCCTGCCAAATTTCAAGTCTGTAGATCTAATATTTCCAAAGATATCGTGATGAGTGAGTTGATTTTCTATTTCTCTGTATATATGTAAGGATAATTAAGTTACAACTAAGACGAAATATCCTACTTACCATTTAACATTTATTTTCCACAACAGATTCAAGTCTTAAATTAAACAGCTAATTATTTCTCAGAAAAGATATTTCAAAGATAACAATTCTAATCCCGGCTCATCAATTTTTATGGTTTTCGCATAAACGCTCTTACACTTTACAATCGAAACAGAAACTGAAAAATAGTGATTTAGAAGAGTTCCAGAAATAAATATATATATTTTTAAAGAACTTATTCTAAAATAAAGCAATTGTGAGTCAAAAGTATATTTTTTTAAAAAATTGATTTTTTTTGTATAAATATTGTAGAAATGTTTTAAGGTGTTGATAAAAAAACAAGAAGGCTTAGAAAAAACTGTTTATCGGGAAACTTTTATGTTAAAGACTTCTCTCTATTTAATTTCTCAAATTTTGAAGCCCATGACATCATGACTTTCAAAAACACATTACTTAGGCAATAATATCAGACAGCATGAAAAACAGAACTAACAAAATGAAATCAACGATTAATCTAGGGTGCAGCAGAAAACAAATGCTTCTAAAGGAAGTGATTCTAAAATGTGAAATCTTAATTTCATTACTGTCTGCCCAATTCATCAGAAAAGGAAAGAATGATTTCGCAATTATACTTCCAGCAGATTTCCATGTTCTATATATTTTTTAAAGGGGTATATGGAACAAAAAAAATCAGGACTTGGTTGTTTCGAGACATTAATCTTCATTATATAGTCATGTTTCTTTTTTTTTTTGCATGCAGCCCCCTCAGAGTTATGCGTTTGGAGACAAAATTTACTATTCACATGGAATACAATGTAAAGAGTAGGGGGAAGAGTGAGTGATTAAGATTTATTGCAGAACCCTTCGTAATAAAATAAGGACCAATCAAACATCGTTTGACAAAATGGAATTCTGTCTCCTTCCCCTCCTACATTGGTACACCCCGCTGTGCTTTTAAAAGACACTTTTCCCCGCTTTAGTTGTCATTTGACGCAGTAATCATTTATTTTATTCCGATTCAATCTTAGTGGCAGTGTTTTACGGGAAAAAAATGTTCTTGGAATTGTGACAAAGATTATATCAGTGTTTTTAAACCATTATAATTTTTTTTTTCTGAATGTAACTTTTTTTAATATTGTTCGAAATTGTAATATTGTCACAAACCAAATTGATATCGTTTAAAACCAACGGAAAAAGTTGTAATAAATAAACAAGATAAAGTGCACAGTAACACTTTGAATGATGCTCTTAATCTACTTAAAAGTACTCCTGCTTTAAATATACACTTGAATTTAAGAATTAAGATAGACTGAAATAAAAAAAGACGCGTGTATACATACAAAAAGTGTCTTTTTAACTTATTGATTTTTGAAATATACCGTATTTTTCCGGGTTCTTACGGGCAGCACCTTTCGGTCTCAAACGCCTAGTTTCATAGTTCTGTAAGGTCGTTTTATATTTCAATAGGCATCTTTTACTTTCATTTGAGAATCACTTAGGCCTGGGCAGTGCCGATTTAAGCTCATTTCTCACCATGGGCGCAGAATGCCCCCTTGTCACTGAAGAATCGAAATTTATAACCAGAAAATCTGGTTAAGTCCAGCTTATCCGGGCCTTTCTGGGCCTCTCCGGGACCCTAGGCACCCGCCCCAAGCGCTCAGTGAATAAACCGGCATAGTTAATCTATTAAAAATTATTGTTTCCCTTTCTTTTTTTCATTTAGAATTATTTATTGAAAAAATGAACCTTATTTGCGTTCAAAATTAAACATTTGTCTGGTTTAACATTTCTTTATTTAATTGTTTTCCATTGACAAAGTTATTGAGTAATAGTGTAAATATTACAATTATTTCTGAATCAGTAAAAGACAAATTTAATGGCGAAAATGCCACCATGTGAAACCCTCCTCTAAGTGAATTCCAGCAAATTCGCCTTTTTGCATACCTGAGTTAGGGAGAGCTCTTGAATATGAGCAACATTTACACATTAACCCCTAACAGAAGTGACAAAAATGAATTACGTATTTTGTGACATACACAAAGGTCGGTAAAAATGAATCGATGACTCATCAAAAGAAACATGTTTTCCAAATTTTAGGTCTGTGGGAGTTTGTGTATAACACCCCTGCAACCCTCCTTAGGAGTCGATTTTCACCAGACTCATTCTTAGAGGATTTCTAGTCAACAAAAAAAAAAAAAAAAAAAAAAAAAAAAAAAAACATATCTACCAAACTTCAAGTCAGCTGGTCTAATAGTTTCATGTGACGAGGGTGTGAATTGCTTTTTAGCGCGTTTTTCACGTAGTATAACAAAAGCGCTATTAGGACGCAAATTTCGTCTTCGTTCCATATTTTGTCGTACCTTTTTCTCAGCCAATAAGTAACCAATTGACCTCGGGTTTTCGGCATTTGGTCGCATTTGTGCCCTAGATAAGCCGAATCATATTTAATTTTTCCCATATTTTTCCCGAATTTTCCTACAAATTTTCCTGAAAAAGTTCATTAGTTGCATTATTGTAAAATACAGCATGTGAAAAACGCGCTAAAATTATTTGGCCATGCCAATGATTGATATCTTGTTGCTTTATACACATATTAATAATTATTACAATATGTTGTTAATAAAAGCAACATCATACACAAACATCAATTTACAAATTTTTTCTTTATTATTTGATTTACTAAGAAAGAAGGAAAGAACAGAAAAATATAGGATTGTTCAATTTAGGATATAACAATAATCTTTGTAAATTTTCTAGCCATTGAAGTCTTCCGGCAGCTCTTTGAGTGAGTTTGTTAATGTCCTTATCTGCCCATCAGGCTGTCCACTACGCCTTCCATCATAGAGGCTACAGCGTCCACCGCAGTGTCTATGATCGAGTTAATAGCTTCTTTTCCCAAGTTCTGCATGCTGTAGTCATCTCTTTTGTTAATGGATTTGCGCTCCTTATGAGGATGGCCGGCAACTTCTGTGCTGACCAGCAGCAACGAGCAGAAGACAACGCAGACGAGGATGATGTGAGATGTGCGCATCTGTTAAAATATGCAAGAAGTTGGTTGGTAAGGGCCCCTAATAATCACATTTTAAGGTATCCGACCACCCTTAAATTGACAGATTTTTTTATGATTTTATTTTAAAAGCCGTCTTATAAGCTTTATAAAAATACCAAGTTTTTTATTTTCCATACACTATAAAAACTACAAGTATTTTATTAAAAGCAAATGTCATTACTCGAAGCAAGATGTTATACTTTAAAACGCGCTTCACAAGAAATGTATTTCTTTGAAAATGCTCAAACGGGGCCAGCACACACAATGGCTAAAAAAGTTTTAAAAATAATTAACTGAAATTTTGTGTGTATGTTCTGTATAATAGTAGAAGTGTTTTAACCTTCAGATTTATCAATCACTGTTGTTTTACACTGTTAAAATTTGCAGTCACGTGTGCTAATATAATCACTGTTTTTTTAAGCAATTTCATATAATAACTAAGAAAAAGTGGACTAGTTTTTGTTAAAATTAATGTATCTCTTATCTTGAAAATCATTTAAAAATGAATAACATAGCAACACATCAGAATTGAAAAATTGAGAATTTGTTCATAGACTTTTGGTACAGAACGGGCCACATTTAGGTTATTTTTTGTCAATGATTACCCATTTTTTCGCATTTTAGTAATAATAATTATTTTTCTCCTCTTAATTTGGGCATATTTTTCTTAAAATGTACTAAACAAATCTGAAAACCACAAAAAAATCCCCCATAGCTCCATTTTTTAAAAAAAAAAAAGTTGTCTCAAGTAGTCGGATACCTTATGCATGTAAAAGATTGAAAAATAATAGAGAAACTTAAAAAAAATCATACAATATAATGTAAGACAAAATAAATAAATATTCGAAAATAAAAAAAAATGAAAAAAAAAAAGGATTACAATTTAATAAAAATATTTAGTTGTTCTTAACAAATAAGTAATTTTTTTTGTCATAGGAATTTAAAATTATAAATCATAAAACATTTTGTGGATTTGAAAAATCAAAAAAATCATTTGTTTTCAAGTGCAAATTTTAAATCTAGATAAAATAATATGCTTAGTACAACCGAAAACTGTTGTGCCCGAACTATTTAGAAAATTCGTAATCGTTATATATTTATACTTTCTTGCAGGTTTTCAAAAAGCATTTAAAGAAAAAAAAATGTGAAAACTTTCTTTTGAAATTACAATAATAATGAGTTAGTTTTATCAAAGTTCAGTGACTTAAATCAAAAGTATAATTTAAAAGCATAATAGAGTTGAATAGAGAGTTGTTGCATTGAATTAGTTATTTTTGTTTAATCAAATGGTAGATAAAGCATTTACATTTAAATGAAATGACAAATGTTTTTTTCTGAGAGAGAGGAATTGTTATTACTTAAAATTTGGACTGTTTGTACGGCAAGAAAAGCTTTTACGTATTTCTCAAGTCAAAATTCTTTAAAAACTATCTAAGAACTTATTTTCTTGAAATTTATTACAAAATTAAATAAAATATTTCAAGAAAATGTTATATAGTTTAATACTATTCTCATGAAGTTTTGCTCCTTGCAGTTAATCGCATATTATTCTTTCGAAAAAAGACCCATTTATTTATTTTGTATTAAATACACTCAAATTTGAATATAAAAACATAGCCCACATAAATCAAATAATATTTCAAAATAGTGTATTTAATAATTTCATAAATGTATATAACAAAATATATTTTTTTCAATTCTTATTATGTAAAATTTCAAATAATTTTACCTTTTTATTTCGATATATCGCGCTTTAAGTTGGACACAAAATGAAAAAATTTGTTTTATATTACTCGTAATCAAATTTAAATTTGTTTTAGGTGTGAACAACCGAAAACTGTGAAAGATAAATATTTACACTGTTGTAATATAAAATACTGTTTAAAGATCTTTTTCTGGCGCCTTAAGAAACTACAGAGAATGATACAAGCCTGTTAGACAAATGGTGAATATCATCATCGTTATATTAAAGTATCCAAAAACCTTAAAATTGTAAATTTTGTCAAAATTTGAAATTTTTTATGATTTTCTTTTATAGGCCATCTTATTAGCTTCATAAAAATACCAAGTTTATTATTTTCCGTTCTCTAGAACAAAAATTACAAGTGTTTAAGTAAACGCAGATGCCATTACTTTAAGCAAGATGTTATACTTGAAAAACCTTTTTAATCGAAATGTTTTTTTTGAAAATACTCAAACGGGGCCAGCTATTGCTCAAAAGGTTTTGAAAATAATTAACTAAAATTTTTGGGTTTGTTCTTTATAAGAGTAGAAGTGTTTTACCGATCAATTTTATCAATCACGGTTTTATTACAAAATTTACAGACCCTTATGTGAATATAACCACTGTTTGTTTAAGCAATTTCATGTAATAACTAAGATAAAGTGCTCTAGTTTTTGCAAAAATTGAAATATCTCTTATCCTAAAGGTCATTTCAAAAATGAAAAGAGTAGCAACACATCAGAATTGAAAAATTGAAAATCTGTTCATTAACTTTTGGTACAGAATGGGCCACATTTATGTTATTTTTTTTGTCAGTGTTTACCTATTTTTTTCCCATTTTAGTAATAATAATTTCTTTTTCTTTTCTTATTTTTAACATTTTTTTCTTAAAATGTACTAAACAAATCTAAAATTAACAAAAAAATTCTCATATCTCCATTTTTTTAAAAGTGTTAGCAAGTAGTCAGTTACCTTAAAAAAGAATAAAAGGAAAATGCATAAATTTTAGCTCGATATAAGGGGAATGTAATATTATTATATATATTTAAAATCTTTCACAATAAAATCTAGTACTTTAAAATGGATTGCTTTAATAATTCAACTTTGAAATGCATTAGAAAAATAAGAACTTAAATTTATGCTGGATAATCTAACTTTATATTTTTTTGTAACATTTAGGAAGAATTAAAAGTTCATGAAATTTTCTCCTGTTTTATAAATTACCCTTCCTTTGAGTAATTAACGGCTTAGAATAATTAAACAATAATGTAATTTATTTAATTCAAGGAAAATTGCTTTTAATATAAATAGATTCACTCAAGGTGAATGCTTTTGCAGTGTTAATAAAAATAGGAATAATGTCCTTAAAGATATAATTAATGCCCTTGGTATAAGAGGGAGAGAGAGAGGGAGAAAAAGAGGGAGAGAAAGAGGGAGAGAAAGAGGGAGAGAGGGTGAGGGAGGGAAAAGAGAGAGAGAGAGTGAGAGAGGTAAAATATGTATGTGGTCGCGAATTCTTAACTAGCATTCTTTCTGTCGAGACATTGGTTCCAGTTCTGCTTCCACTAAAGACAGACCATGTAAAGGGGTCGATATTCAGTTAAACTTGTCTAGGTGTAAAGTCTTCACGTTGATGTGGCAATGATGTTTGGAGAATGAAGTGCCCAGGTGAGATGTCATCTTCGTCACCTTCGTTCAAAGTTACAAGATCTGTCGCCAATATTCCTCGTGTAGCGTTGAGTTGCGACATTAAGAAATAATCAATAAAAGTAATTAATAAATTTAATATATTCCAATTAGTGCCATGTTTTAACTGTATAAGGGCCTTTAGATTTGAATTTCTGTATAATTTCTGAATGATATAATTTCAAAATCAAATAACACTTATATTCATTTTTTTTGTTTCTTATTTAAAGATAGGATAGGAAGCCAGAAATTATACTTATTCAATACATTTACTGAAAACAAGAAATCAAAAACGATTAGTCAAAGAAAGCTATTGAATGAATACACTTTAGCAAAATTTACTGAGTTACACTTAAATGAGATCGCACAGAGAGTCATACTTATAAGGATTATAATTTATGCATAAAAAGGTTTAGTAGTAAAAGGTTTTAGCTGTAATTGGAAAAATCTCTTTGTCGATTATTTTATTTTCATTATAAACTTAAATTTCTATTTGTGATGCACTGTTTTCATATTTTCGAGCAAATTTCCTTTGCGAAATGCGTGAGAAATTCTCGTGGAGGGAGTGATATACAAACTTGACACTATAAAACAACACAACAGCCATTGGCAGAATAGCCAAGGGAATCGAGCTCACCCGAAGAGGATTTAGAGCTACAAACTGATTCCCCGGGAAACAACCACCTCCACGTCCAGTCTTTATTGAATAAAATCAAAGAGAGCTATTGACGACGGACCTCATAATTTTGAACCTAGGTCACGAGACAAGGATAACACTTGATCTGGAAGCCCCAAGCCAAGCTACCACATCACACCATCGCGAGAAGACGATAATCTTCTTATGTATCAGCCTCCTTTACATGGATGATTTTTAGGAGCACCAGAATACGAACGCATAATATGCCAGCCATGCGTTCGTTCACGTAGGCTACCGAAGTCATGAAATTTCCGAGGAAGATAAAAACTGTAATGGACTAAATTCATGTGACATCATAGCCTCATGATAACTACAAACCCACGTTTCCAGCCAATCAGTCAATAAATTTGTGCGAAGTAATAGTCACATGATAAATGCAATTACGTGTTACTAGCCAATGGGCTCAATTCATGACGGTCACATGATAAAGATAAACACGTGTTCTCCATTGAATTCAAAGCAGATATCAAAGTAATTGGACTTGTTGTTCTATTCATGAAAGTTGGGTAAAATTTCAAATTTTATAATTTCGTAAAAATGTTCAAATGTTATAAAAATAAATTTCTTCAGAAGATTTTAAGATTTTTAAAAAAAAATTATTTTATGCATGCATTTTGTCTACCTATGCGCATTATTGTTGTTGACAAATTTGTATTTTTTAAGAGAAAAACTCTTAAAGAACTAAGAGTTGGCAGCAATGAAGCGTATGAACTGATTAATTGGAAATACATGATTACCTTTATGGCGTGACTATGACGTCACATGAGACTTTGAACTGATTGGCTAAAAGCATGTGGTTATCACTATCACATGAATATGTCGTCACATGAATTGAGCCCATTAATTCATGAGCTCCACTGTTGCCAACTTAAACTTTTTGCAGATTCTCTTAAAAATTATATTTTTCTAAGCCCAATAATACTGCAATAATAAAAATAGGTAAATAAAATGCACTTGATTTAAAAGTACACGTATTATAAAAATAATTTTTTTTAAATTTTGAAAAACTTTTCGAACGTTTTTTTATTTTTATTATCTTTATTAAATAACCAAATCTGAAACTTTATATAAATTTTACAAGTAGAACAAAAAAAAAAAAAGTCGAAGTCTAATATCAGTTTTGAGTTCAATACAGAACACGCGATTGTATTTAGTTTCATAATATTTTATTTAAAACATTTTTTTAACTCCATTATAATGTAAATAAATTAAATGTGAGTTTAAATATTACGAAACTTTTTCTTCTACACGTAAAAGAAAATAAGATTAAGTGAGGAAAAAAATTTTAAAAAAATAATGGCAACACACATATTTATAAAATTTTTAACATTTATATGTAAATGATAACTATAAAAAATAATTACAATTTTCATTATAGATAAGTGGTTAAACTAAATTGAATGATGGAAGTTAAATTAAAAATAATTTTTATTTTAGGATTAAAAGTGAAATATCATCACAAAATTCCTATTATACAGAAGATAAAATTTAAATAAAATAAAATAAGAAGAAATTTATTATACACATAAACTCGAATAACAATATTAGAAATTAAAGTAGAAAACAAATTAGAATAAACAAATAAATTTAAAGTCGAAAAACTTAACATTTTTTTTTAAAATAATAAAAAAACAAACAATATTTTAAAATGTTAATTTTTTTGTTATATTTTCCAATTGTGTTTAAATATATTAATTAGAATTGTAAAGGTAATTGACGAAATAAAGTAACCAGTTTATTGAAAACATAGCATCTTTTCAGAATATTGAAAGAACCCTTAAAAACAGGAAATATTTTACTTTTAGAATACTGTATATATTTTTTATTTAAGAAAACTATTAGAATTATCTAAATAATTAATTAATAAGCGGTTAGTTTCAATTCAGTTTAAGTTAAATTAATAGTAACAATTTTTGTCTTTTTTTCCAACAGACCTTTTAAAGGCAGAGAAAAAAATTTCTTTGTTAAAATTAAAGAATATATATAGCACATTCTTTTTCAACAATTTTTGATAAATGCCGTATTTATTTGAAACCAAGCCGCACTTTCCCACCAAAGTTGATGCTATAAAAATTGAATGTGGCTTAAAATCTGAGACCGAAAAATTCGTTAAATGAGGCAAATTGAGCATGATACAGACTGTTAGAGCAATAAAAGGCGAATCATGATTTTAAAAGCTTTTAGTATGGGTAAAATAAATGAATTATTCACTTCCTATTGGTTCACATTAAATTTTTTTTTTAATTTCATAAATTTCAGATATAGATAATCTTTTTCAAATATTCCCCCCCCCCCAATATTAAGAATTCGGGGGCAACTTAGAACCAATGGCGTCTTAGATTAGAATAAATATGGCATAAAATATTTATAAAGATATTTTCATAAAAAAGCATTTAAATTGAGGCATTTAACTTAAGGTATCCGACTACTTCAGACAACTTTTTTTTTTAAAAAAAAAAATGGGAGTATGGGGATTTTTTGTTGTTTTTATATTTGGTACATTTTGAGAAAAATATATGTTAAAATTAAGAATAGAAAAAGAAATTATTATTACTAAAAAGGGAAAAAATGGGTAAAAATTTTCAAAAAATAACATAAACGTGGCCCATTCTGTACCACAGGTTTATGAACCAATTTTCAATTCTGATGTGTTGCTATGTTATTCATTTTTGAAATGACCTTCAAGATAAGAGATATTTTAATTTTTACAAAAACCGAAGCCTTTATCTTAGTTAATATATGAAATTGCTTAAAAAACAATGATTATACTAACAAAATCGACTGTAAATTTTGTAATAAAACAGTGATTGTTAAATTTGAAGGTTAAAACACTTGTACTATTATAAAAAACAAACACAAAAAGTTTCAGTTGATTATTTTAAAATCCTTTTGAGCAATCGCTGGCCCCGTTTGAGCCTTTTAAAAACACATTTCGAGTAAAACGTGTTTTAAAGTATGACATATTTGCTTAATGTATATAATGGCATCTTCTTTTATTAAAGCACTTGTAGTTTTTGTTCTAGGGAACTAAAAATAATAAACTTACTATTTTTATAAAGCTAATAAAAGGGCCTATAAAATAAAATCATAAAAACATTGTCAATTTTTCTCAAAGTTAACAATTTTAGGGTAGTTGGATACTTTAATAATATGTGGACAAATGAAGCTTTTAGTCATTGAATTACTTAAAAGATCATGCCCATGAGAGCAGAAGAACTTACCTTGAGGGTAATAAGACCAAATGTAAAAACTGCTGATCCTCGGTTTATTTAAATATACTTTTAGTGAAGTGAATTGAAAAAATTAATCTGTTCTTGATTCATAGATTTATAAATAATACATCACAAGTTCTCTGTGTGCATGGAATTTGCTAAGTAACGGATATTAACTAGAAAAAAATGCGAGTGATGTGAAATATTTCTTTTTTTTTTATTTATCTCAGATTTTCGAAAAGATTGAAATTGGTTTCAGCGGAATTTTTTGATTTTGCTTCTTCATTAAGAATAATAACAACTTCTGAGATGTAATCTCACGAGCTTCTTAAAACATGCAAAATCATTGAAAATATGAACTACTGGTGTTTATCTTGTACGTTGTTCCTATAAAGAATTTCAAAATTTCTATTTCTCATTGTATGACGCACGAATTGTGAGTTTCACCGATGCATTCGCATTCACGTGTTTAAGACGATTTTTTTATTGAATGAAAAAACGTTAGCAATCGATCATCTCTTCAACCTGCCACATGTCATCGACAAAGATTTTGGAACAAATATTGGTAATAAACTGAAAAAGAATGTTCTATGCACAGTTTTTCAAAGAACATTTTAAACCATCAAACGGCTATGTTATAGAGCAGGGGTGGGCAGACTTTTACAGGGTGTGGGCTACTTCTAATTTTTTCAAGGAGTTGCGGTCCAACCAGTGTCAGTGGGTCACACAAGGACTGGGGAGGGGTCCACGGGTTCGGACCCTCCCTCATAACCCTTCTTTTTTCCCCGATTCATTATAGTTCCAGATAAATAGTAAGTAAAATGTAAAGTATTTGATATTAGTATTTTTTTTTATTTATTATTGTTAATTATTTATTCAGTAATGTATTTTTTGCTGTTTTTGGTTCCTGACAATCGACAAAATCAAAAAAATATGTTTGGCTGTGCATTGAGATATGATACACGAGAATGGTAGACCTTCAAAAAACCCTCGACCCCCTTCCCTTTAAAAATTCTTGCGTACGTTACTGCCCAATGTCGTAGGTGTGCAGAGGTAAGGAAAAGGTTATTATTACAACTTAATAATAAGTACGGAATATGCACTTATATATATACCAACAGAACTAAAATAAAAAAAACACTTTTAAAACCCCGTTTAAAGCAAAACGCAAGATACCAACACAATAATAATAGCCCCAAATATAATTATATCAAATGATACATTTATTATGAAACAATTCAAAATACATTAAAAAAATAAAACATTTTTATCTAAATATCAATCAAAAATCATTTTTATCTTTTGTTGCTATTGTCAGTAGAAGGCTTAGTCTGCATACTGTCAGCCAATCTTGAATTTTTCACGTATAATTACTAACTGGTAAAACTTTTAGGCGTGGTCACCCAAAAATGTCTTGGCGGTCTACCTGTAGATCGCGATCGATGCAATGCTCACTCCAGTTATAGAGTATATTTATATATACGTTACCGTGTGTTAAAGTGTGAAAACCTTTATTTCATAGAATAACTAGGTATTTCATGAAATAACTAGAGTTATTCTATAACCAGTTAATATATATAAATTTTTGAATTCTATGCTTTAACTAGATATTCTGTAGAATAACGATTACTTGATCGTTGAAGTACGAATGTTATTCGAACTGGTTCTTGTTGCTTTTAAAGTCAATTTTGAACCCCAGTTCAACGTGTCATTATAGCAATCTTTGCTCTGAGAAATAATGGAAAGTAAAATGAAGGTATTTCATAAAATTTAAATTAATATTCCTGTACAATTTTACTTGAAAAAGTTTTCACAATGTTTTTCTTCCTAGCATGTATTTTTGTGATAATATTTAGAAATAACTATTTCTGCAATATATTCTTTTTCCCTTTCTGTTTGACTAATGTTAGCAATATAAGAAATAATAAATTATATCATTTGCTTTTCCGTGTTGTTTATCAATTAATCATCCACAATAGGGATAAAATGTATTTTCTGAGAGATTTTAGCTATTATGATCAATTAATTAATAAAATAACATTGAAATAGTTTATTTTTCACATTAGCGTTTTTTTGATAGTTATTTAAAAGAATAACTAGGTAAAGTATGAAAATTTTCATCTCTTATATGCAAAAACTGACTTGTCTAGTTATTTCACGAAATACCTAGTAATTCTATGAATAACAATTATACACTAGCTATATAACTGATATACTAGTCGTTACCCACCGGCATCACTGGATATTTATGATATTTTATAACTATATTCAGTTTATATATAAATTCTTGATATCTAAGTCCTAGCAGTAAGCATTGAAAAAACATTCTTATAGCTCTCACTTCTTGATTTAAAAAAGGACATGACTTAAATTTCTAAAACAGAAGTATTACTATATTTTACGTCCCTGTAATCTACTTCCGGGTTAATTTCCACAAAACTTGTTCTTAGTGGATTTCTTTTCAACAAAAGGAACATCTTTATAAAATTTCATCTTTAAATATCTAATAGTTAAAAACCTCTTTTTTTCCATCTGAAACGTCCTCATAACACCCCGTAAATTTTTTGGGAGTCAATTTCCACAGTAAAATAAACAAACTTGCCACATTTCAAGGATGTAGATATAATAGCTCCACAGAAGTGAGGTGAGTGGCTTTTCTTCTTTGTGTATATATACAGTGAAACCATTTAATACGAAACTAAAAGGACTGAAACATTTTTTTTCTTGTTAACAAATATTGCAAAAAAACACACACACATTTAATAAAATTAAGTGTATCAAGTTTATTAGAGCATATTTTATTTATATTGAAATTCTTGCTCAAATTTACCCTTCGAAACATTTTCTTAATTACCACTCTTTTTTTTAACTATTGTTGATAATATAGAGTTAGCAATACCAAAAACTTACAGATTTCCATTTTTGTCTTCTGTTTTTGATCAGCAACTTTAAGACACTCCACCTTCATTTTAAGCGAAATAGCAGCTTGCTCCCCCCCCCCCGAGCTCTTTGCCATTGGCCGCGAACAAAATTCTTCTAAAATAGAAGAATATTCGAACCAAACTCACTTGATTTTTACTCACCCTACGATATACTCGTCATGGAATTCCAAAACCAACTAATGAGAGATGAAATGTTTTTGTGTAGCGTTTGTAAGGAAGGGGAGGGTGAAAGAAGCTTAGATAAACAAAACTGACTCGTGTCACAGGCTATTTCTAGAGTACTTCAAAGCCAAGTTAGCCTTCTTTTCTGCGAAATATGTTAAACTACCTCTCTTTCATTTCACACCTTTCTTAAATGTCGCCAGTGCGGCTGATGTTTTCCGTATTTTATTAATTCTCAGAAGGGACATCTTTTAGTGTAAAGCGATTTTCGTTTTGTGTTAAGAGAAAAAACGCATGAAAAAACAAAGTAGCTTGTCTGGGTTGTTGTATTATTTCGTGTGTTAATCTATATTTCTTCTCAAGGAATCCGACTACTTGCGACAACTTTTTTTAAAGAAAAATGGAGATATGGGGATTTTTTAGTGGTTTTGAAATTTTCTTTGTACATTTTAAGCTGTCCCCTTTTGAACATTTTAAAAAAGAAACACATTTCGAATAAAACGCGTCTTAAAGTATGACATCTTGCTTACAGTAACGGCACCTGTTTTTACTAAAACACTTGTAGTTTTTGTTGTAAGCGGAAAATAGTAAACTTGGTATTTTTATAAAGCTAATAAGATGGTCTATGAAATAAAATCATAAAAAAAAATTTGTTAATTTTTTAGCAAAATTCACAATATTAGGGTAGTCGGATACTTTAAGTGTTTTCGAAATAACATATTTCACCATATATATATACTAAACTTTGAAATTGTTTGAAAAGTGTTTCGCATCTAAAAAATGGTTGAGAATCGCTGCTCTAGAGATATTCATGAAAATCGTAAAAATATACCTCCCAAAAGTAAGAAAAGGGTAGAAGTTCAGTATTTTGCTTAATTTGTTCTATAATTCATCATATTTTTACGCAGTATTCCTTACAACACTCACCCATATATTGCATCTTATAGTTGAAAGTATCTTAAATGATAATTGTACATTATCTTCTCTTGCTTAATAAAACAATTTCTTGCTTGGAGTAAATTCTCCCGAGAAATACTACGAAATCCAAATGTAACTACATGAGAAGGCGAGAATGCTTCTATGTGACTCATTTCCGTTTTAGATCCTTCTTCATACTTTTTATAATGTTAGCATGTAGGATCTGAACCGCAGTGCAACTGGTGCCATGAACTATAAGAGTGAAATAATGAAATCCTACCGTAGCTGACATTTTTCAAATTAAATTTTTTTTTATAAATGTATAGAAAATAATTACTTTCTCATTTTCCCACGGTGGAAAAGTGGTACTGGTCAAGAACTCTTGGCCTCAGTGGCGCAACGGAGAACATTACGACCCTACAGGGTCGGCTCTTGGGCGGACAAACCGGACCTTTATACGGGCCGGCAAATTCTAAGGGTGGCATTTGGATCGAAATTGAAAAATTCTTTTTTTGTTACTAAAAATTTCATATATTTTCAGAAATATTATCGAGTATGTATTTGGTATTTCATTTTACGTATTTTACTACCTTATTTTGTACTCTGTATATTTAATGTCAGTTTTCTTTTATGTTGAAACTTAAGAGTTCTAAGCGGGAGTATATGTTCAATCATGAAATTATATATAAGTTTACGCATCTTTCACTAGTAATTTTCTCCTCATCCCGGAGTATGTCCCAAAGGACATTCCTTTCACCCAAACGACTTTCGGTGTCAGCCATCCAAAAGGAGACAGGGGCAATAAGTGTTTTCTTTTGTTCATAGAGAGTCAAAAGAGATGTGTTTTATTTTAGGATTGAGTGTAGATACAATGTTTAAATAAATTTTTGTGATCCCCACCATCATTAGACTCATTTTAGAAGAAACTGCCATACTAAAAAGGCCGATTCCTTCTCTTACACTTTACTCGTTTGAAATAATTAGAGGTAATTATGTGCTTAAATTTGAATTATTTTGTATTTGAGATAAAATTATATATATACAGTAGAACGTCGTTTATCCGAATCAATTGGGACCGGACACCATTCGGATAACCGAAAACCGAATGCAATCCATGCAGTATATGGTACCGGACACTCTACGAATATTGAAAATCATCACAGGCGGGAAACGTGTTTGAAGAAAAAGCAAAATAGGTGCAAAATGTCTCAATTTTACCTTTATTGTGGAAAATAATCACTTACATTTCGCTGTACCTTTGTATATCCTTTTTTCGCTGCAAAGTCTCCGATTCTCTTGAGCAGCAGTAGTTGAGTGGGACAGCGTGAGTGAGTGAGTGAATATTAACGTCGCACTATTAAGCTACTCGAGGGCTTTTGGCGACGGACCTCGTAATTTTGAACCATGGTCAAGTGACGAGGACAACACCTGAGCTGGAACCCTCCTCTCCTAACTACCACACCACACCAACAGGAGGACGTTTGAGCTCTCGACAGATTTAACGTGCATCGCTTCCCTACACGGCGGATCTTTAGTGGTACTATGATCGAACTCCTGACATGACAGCCACGATTGAGTGGGACAGCACACTGATTGTTGTTCGTACCACTCCATAGCTGTCTCTAACGCAGAAACTCTTCAGCATTTGATGGTCCCTTGCTACTTTCGTTGTTGTTGACCTCGTCTTCAACCGTTTCATCGTCTACAGGGTCGGATTCTTTTTGCGCGGATGTCACAATTTAGTTGCTTCTTAGCATTTGAAATCCACAGTCTTCTGCATCGCATGCCCATCCAGGTTTCTCACCAACAAAACTCAACAAAGAGCATGACCCCTCAGTTGGAAACAAACTGGCCTAATATTCTGCGCAGATGTTTACCAAATCACACAACTGAAATTCCCCAAATATCCCTCACCTTAGGTCTTCCCGTCACTTTGGGCCTCTCTCGAAACAACTGTTGAGCATTGTACTATTCGAAAACGTGTCCGGACTTTGGTCCGGATATTTGATGCTCCGGATAATAAACGTTCGGATACACGACGTTTTACTGTATATATATATATATATATATAATATATATATATATATATATATATATATAATGTTGTTATATATTCAGCCTTTTTATTGGCAAGAATTATTCAACTTTTGAAAACTATGTATGTATGCGAACAATTTTTATCTTTCTTAAATATAGTTTTTTGCTTTGGAGTGAGGGAAAATTTTGAATTTTTTTCTGGGGTGGCAAAACTGCTGATGCTGGCCCTGCTCCCTTCAAAGTCAGGTTTTAGACCCCAAGCCGGATCATACAAATGATTGCATATCCATAACATAGGCTTGGGGCCAGCTAGAATCCTGCCCCTCCACGATGAGATGAAAGTTAAATCAAATTTGGGGTTTTGAGTATATTTTTACAATTAATTAAA